>CAUZXS010004642.1:0-70175 GCA_963585895.1 Sepioteuthis lessoniana
ATTCGAACTTTGATTTACCATCTATCAATCTCATAGGAAGCCATTGCATAACACAAAATTTCAAGAGGGAATTGGGATTGTTATATACAAGTGTGTGGTTGCAAGAAAAATAAGACTGATGAGAAGATTTAGTTTATTTTATTTATTGAATAAATAAAATAAACAAGTGGATGAAATATCTGGCCGGCTAGCAGGGGTTGTTATTGAATCTTTGAATAGAGTCCTAGTCAAAGTCCAGCTGAATGATCAACTTTTCAAGAACTAGCCGCCCCCTCTCAAGAAAGAGGACTATTTATGCCACACTGGCAGATTCCATTGTGTATATGGGCCAATCTATTCCTTGGACTGCAATTGGCTGAATCGTCCGATTGGTCACGCTTGTGCATAAATACCAGCCCCCAGCTCAGCTCGAGCTGGCGTCCATATTGCTGGGATTCCACAGATTATGTCTGCATGAACCGGACCTCCGGTAAGTTGCTACTATTGTTGTTCCATTGACTTCTACAGTTGTCTATTTGGTGACAAGCAGTTGCTTTCATCTGGTCGGATGATGCTCTTGGGACGGACGGCGATTCAACTGCCTGTGACCTCAGTTTGGCCTATTTATGTGTTCCCGATTTCAAAGACCGGCTCCAGAAAATACTACTTGTGGAAAAAATATGATTGGTTGAAAAATAGACTTTTATTTTGTAACTGAGAATTTTCTGGGGATTTTGGATAAATTATGTGCGGAGCCTATGCACAGAAGCCATGATTTTCTCAGTTTGACACTGGCCGTTGTTGGGGCAACATCTGGTTGCTGTTATTTTCTTCTACCGTGTCGATGTCTGTGGGTTTGTGTTTTGTATGTTTTAGTAGTTAGGTATGTGAAGAGTTAAGTGGATGAATCAGAAGAGATTTGATGTATTTTACTATAACAGGATCACAGATTATCTGACTTTGCCCAATAATCTCCTGAATTGAATTAAAATTTTAAAGTACATTGAAATTTTCCATCGCTATTAAATTTGTAAAACTCCATTACAAAAATAATCCAAGTAAAATTTTATGCACAAATATAGAAAAAATAAGATTTTCAATATCATATGTATAGTATTTGAAAAGCAACTTTTCAGTCAGACAATCTTAGAAGATGGTTTAGTTTCTTTGTTTAATGCTATATCAGCATCTGTGGGTTATTTAATGCCAAAGTCATCCTTGCAGTAGAACAGAAGGGATGTTGTTTTACCCATAGGAGAATCTGAGGCTTAATACCCAAGGGTATTAGTCTGAAAAGGAACCTTTAATAGCCCAACTAGAGTTCAAACTCACTTCAAGGCTGCAGTTCAGCATTATGTCGCTCATCTTGGAAGGTGGGGAAATGACATTTAGGTGTATGGTGAAAAAGGAGTATGGGGCAAAAAAAGACTGAGAAACACTGTATTAAACACTACCTTTAAAGATAAATTCATTTCCTTGGATCTTGATATTATTTAAACCCTTTTAGAATCAAAATTTATTGTATTAACTACTTATAAGTGACTTATCACTTATATTCCAGTTATAATTACTCCTGCTCCCACTGGTAAAGTTTCTCTTTCAACAAAGAAAAACACCCAAAATTGCAAAATAAAATGCAAATGTTCCCTAAGTGGAAATTACCTACAAACAAATAGCATATATCTTGCCATCCTAAGATCTAAAGAAAACACAGGAAAAATATATATAAGTATAACTGAAGGCCCCTAGAAACAGAGGGTTACACACAAAAAGCAATTTAATTGCAAAGAATACAAACAAAACTCAACACTTTCTAGACACATTTGGAACCTCAAAAAAAAAAAAAACACACCAGAATTGATCTGGAAAGTAAGAAAAATAGCACTAACTTACAATAATTCAAAACATTGCAACCTTTACCTAGAAGGAAAAATAGCCATTATTACCTTCCCAGAACTAAACAAACTCCTAAGTTAGTGATCAGAACTCATATCCAAATGCAGACACAAAAACAAATTTCTACTAAGCCCTGTGAAAACTAACAGCTCCTAAGACTAATAAATGATAAGTAAATAAACAAATAAATAAGCACTATGCTAAATGAAATATGAGTAGATGAGCAAATGCAAAAATATCCAAATAAAACAGGAAGTAGATGATATATATAGATTAGGATTGGAACTTTACAAGTAAATAAGATAAATAATGTATTGATAAAATTAGGAAAATAGGCAAATGTTAATAGAAGTGGGAAAATAATAATAACAGCATTAATGATATGATAAAAACAGAAGCCTTAAACCAGACATAGTAGTGTAAATCAACAAATCATAAGTGTAACACAGATAAGCAAGTCATACCCAAAATATCCCAGAAGCTAATCCAGCCTCTCCACCCCAACTATAAAAAGACTCCAAACCACAAACTAAAATCACTTGACCTAATAAAAGGGGGAACCAAGAAGACACTCAAGACTGCCAAAGATGCATCTCTTCTATTCTAGATCTGAGGCATTCCGAACAACCTTCACACATTACAAAAATCTGTTTTGGAAAATGAGTCAACTTCCTGACAATAACAGAAATGTTATATTATGGGTTCTTGCAAAAGTAGGTTGTAGTCTTGAAAAATGAGGAGGAGAAAAAGGAGTGAGGAAGAGGTTTTCGCTTGATCTCAGTGACTAAAGAACAAACACATTGTTAAAAGATCCACTCACATTTACTTTGGATGTTATAAGTTCTTTTTAAACAGGAATATGTGAGGTTTTTGTTCAGTTGATGGAGGAAAAATTAATTCTTTTTGAAACCATCGCTTACTCCTCAATGGAGTTGGGTATAAAAAGACTCCAACCACAAACTAAAATCACTTGACCTGATAAATGTAGAGACAGAAAACTTACAGTTGCCAAGCACTATTGACTCTGTCTATGCCAACTCTATCCTAGATTATATGTAGTGAATTTATATTTCTTTTTTTTATTGCTTATTTACAGAAGTGTAGTGAATTTAATAAAACAAAGGTAGGCAACAATACAAGTAATTTTAGTTCTTCCTTCAGACCTTGAAACTTGGGTGGGACCTTCGCACACTTCTTTTACCGTGAGAATAACAAAACACACAGCTGCTACCCTATAAACTTGAATAGCCAAACAAGAAAAATATAAGGTGAATGACTACTCATGTTTAAACCAGTGCAGCAAGAGAAAAGTTGCGTTTTCAATTCGGCGGCTACTACATCCTGCGGTTACCATGAATCCTTCCGCACTGTCTCTGCGTCTTCTCCTCTCAAATCTCGAACCAAAAAAAAAGTGCCCTAAGAAGGCTCATACACATGCGTCACGAGACTCTCGTACTCTTATGTTTTTTCTGGCGAGATTCCCGCCAAGCATAAACACATTATATATATATATATATATATATATATGCAGCCTTTTCATTTTAAACATGATTTAATGAATAGGATAAGCACTTAGTTTCTGTGTATTTTATTGTTGATCCGTTCAAGTCTTTGAATGAGTCTTTTGACTTCTGGATGGAATAAATTCAAGAAGGTGCAATATTTTTTCCAATTCCTTTCAGCCTTGATTCAGGTTGATTCCACTTTGACTAGACTTCTAAAACCTCGAACAGATAAAATTCTGATATCTTTAGGTTCTGTTTTGGTTGATGACATATCAAGCTTTGTGGGTTATTTAATACCTAAACCATCCTTGTAGAAGAACAGTAGTGATACTATTTAGCCTAAAGCTGGAGAGATAAAGGTATATTTGTCTCTGCCTCTTACCAGACAGGACTTGACACAAGATCAATGATCTGAAGATCGCTTATAGTGGGGATTAGGAGAGGGGAAGATCAGCCACAAGCCGAAGCTTGAGCCCTGCTGGTCTATGCTGGTCATCAGCCCACTTAGTGCAATGTGGGCCTGATGAGCCTAGCTGATCATGAACCCAAATCTGGGTCCAGGTGTGTATGCCTGATTATAACTTAAACTGAACAGCAAGGTCCAGTGCTATACAAGGGTGACAAAGGTGTCAATGATGCAGCTCACCCATCTGAAGCCGGCCCAGCCGAAGCCGGCCCAGCCAAAGCCGGCCCAGCCGAAGCCGGCTGGAGAGATAAAATTGTTCATATCTTTCCCAAGGATATTTGTCTGAAAGTTCATGTAATCGTGCAATTAGAGTTTGAACTCTCTCACTATGATGTCTCAACATCGCATGTTAGCCATTGCACCACTGGGACTCCCCATATTTAGTTTAGAAGAAAATGATCATTTTATCAGAAAATGTTTATTTATGGTTGAGACTGTTGGTGTGGACAGTTTTGCGATTGTTGCAGTTTGAAGTATAAAATGCTTACTTATTTAAAAACTAGTGTTTTACTTATTGAGAATGTCTCCAATTACATTATAAAAACATTAAATTCTAAATGTTTTTATTTGCATTGACACATTTTTCTTTTGTTTGTCTTCATTAATTCCAAATGACACACACAAACATATTTACATCTGGTTCGACATTCTCACTTGCTTAATTTTTCCATGATTTTTTTTCCTTACTAATGTCTGATATTAAACAAATATATGATGTAAGAAATTTTAACATATATGCCTTCCTTTTTGCAGTTGTGTATTGGGAGGAAAAAAAGATATTTGAGGGATTTAATGGTATTTTGAATCACTATGCTCCAATTATACAGCCCATTGGCATAATGGTTAAAGTGTTCGCCAATGGTTCAGGAACGTGGGTTCAATCCCAAGTCAAGTCATACCAAAAACTCAAAAATGGTATTTGATGCCACCTTGCTTAACACTCAGCATTATAATGTATGGATCAAGGGTAGTGGAGCAATCCAGGGAAAGGAATAGTGTCCTCTCCTACACTTTGGTGTAGTAGCTAATGAAAATGGAGCCTTTGAATCACACTTGACTATGCTCGCCAATTTTACTTTTACTTATTTCTATTCATATACATGTATATACACAGGTATGATTTAAAGTTATTTTAAAAAAGGCTTGAATCACCACACTCTAATATCCCATTTCTTTTTATACATAATTCTTGAAGGAAGTGACATATGAAAATACATACCAGCAAAGTTTTTGTATATATATATATATATATATATATATATATGTGTGGTGCCTTCAATAAGTTTCCAGACTTTTTTTGTACAGGCATTTGAAATTGTTGTAGACTCTTGAAAATTCAGTATGTTATTACTATACATCTTATGAGATGACTGACTAATTTTTAGGATTTCAGGTTCAAATCAACAGCTTCAGCAGGAATTGGAATACACCCTACTAAAGCCTGATTGTCATAGCTGGTGAATTTCAAAAATGCAATCTGACACTTTAGAAGAATGATATGCAATAAAATTCTGTTTTAAACTTGGAAAAAATGCCACAGAAACGTATGGAATGCTTCAGACTGCTTCCACAAAAATATAAAAATTCTTTTGTGCTTGAATAATTAATTGCCATTTTACGAGCAATTTATTTTTAATTTATTTTTTGCACACATGCTAAAATGGTACTTACCAAAAAAATTACTGACTCTGAGAAACCAGCAATATGAAAAAAAGGTATGAAAAGTAAAGATACAGTTGATTACACTATAGTTATAACATGGTTAAGTTGTTAGTAATTTGTTATTAGCAAGTATTGTTGCTTTTCTTATTCAAATTAGTGGTTTGGAATGGATTAGTGTGTTATTTTAAACTTTATTAATTTTCCCAGGTGAGAATATTTGTTGAGAAGCCAGTTGTGACCTCAAATTGGACAGGTCAGAGCTATGTTTTTGATGTTGTTTCCTATGAAGATGTCAGCTGAATGTGTTTTGGGTTTGTAAACAATAACCCTGAATGACATGGTGAAAAATTTCAAGTATAGGAAGTAGAATTTAACCTCAACCTTAAACAAGAGAAAATTGAGCTGTTTTGGCATTTGCACAGTTTGATATGTGGATGGAGAGATATGCATAAATTCAGCTCAATTTTGGGAATACAAAGAAGGCAGACCAGAGTCAGATCATCCAGTTTATACACACATGCTGTTGCACATCTCCACGAGAAAAAGGACCCAAATATTTGCTTAGATTTCTCCTTGTTATTTGATAAACACATAGATTAAGACTCCAAGTTGTTGCCTTCTGATCCTTTTGTGTTAATAGATGCTGATTATATTAGATAATTTATTTCATTCACCTTCATTAAATTGTCTACATTTAACCAAAAACTAGTATTGTTATTGATTTCGGCAAGGGCTTAACTTATTCTTGTCAGCTCAGTTGTCAACCAGAAGTTTAGTATGGCCTACTGACTCAAGGAGAAGGGCAACTTTCTTCATCAGTAAGAACCATAACACTTTACGGATCAGACTTAAATTGACACTAACTCCTGAACCAGTTTAAAATTTTTACCCAGTAGTAGTGTGGGGATTGTGAGATTTGGAATGAGTGGGGTCTGAACTGAGCAGCAGCATGTCAGCAGAAGGTGAGACTAAGCCAAAGCAATCTAGAAGACGTGTATGAAAGAGGGCAGTTATACAGTTGTTACAAAGTTAACTGATTTTTTAGAATATCGTAGTTATAATTTTCCTCACAGCTGTCTGGATTGAGTTAATGTGAAAAATCAAATTTTTATAATTTTTCTTGAGAAGTTGATTATTGAGAGACACAGCTGTGACTCCATATAGTGAACGATCAACCTTTCCTGTTGATTTGGAAGCTGGCTAGGGGTGACACTCAGATATGAGTTGACAATATTGGAAATACTGTTTTGGATTAGATAATATGAAATGGAATTCTTGTTTGCAAAAGAATTGACCCTATAAACTTAACTTGAACAATAGCTGATTTGATATGTATTTTCAGTGTAGGAATAGATTTGGATTATGATTAGATGTGCTTATAATGGTTAGATTTTGACATCATAAGTTAGTTGATGTTTCACATAGCATTTCACATAGCACTAATACCCTTGGGAAAGGTATGAATCCAATTATTCTCCCTCCAGCTATGGGTAAATAGTAGAGCAGACTGGTTTCTTCAGCCTTGGTAAGGCAACTAGTCTAGGAGAAGGAAAACTCTGAAGTCAAACCTGTTAAACTCCGCTTAAGAAATTGACCTTGTGTCATATCCTGCCCGAGTGGAGGGGTTGATAAATATGATAAGTTAGTTGGTGTTTAGGCCATGAAGCAAACAGAACAACTTGTAGCGAGAGCCACAGAACACATCTTCAATTCTGATAGCAGTTGGTTGAGATATAACTCCATATAAGCATCAGCTAGCCAACTCATATACCTATGCACTCATGACTCGAGCGCTTCACTACATTGCTAAAGTTAAGACCTTTGCACATATAACCAATCCAATAATAATAACGATGATAATGAATGATGTTTCATTTCGCAAACAAAATAAAAAAAAGATGAAAGATATTCAATAGATTTACTAAATTTCTTTTTTCTTTTTCTTTTCAGGCTCAAAGTTTGAAGACTTGTAAAATCCCAATGGAAGACATTGCATCTTTGGGCTTTTGTTCCCCAAATTATTTTCCCTTTTCAAATGTCAAGAATGAAGAATATGCAAACATAGAAAATCTTTTGTCTTCTGACACGGAAGAAAATACCATAAATTATGGCCAAGAATCTGACAAGAAATCCTCCAAGAAGCACTCATTTTGTTCTGAATTGCCAAATGTCAACTCTGAGGATTCTGAACCTGAAAAAAATATTCCACAACTTCATTCCCGTAAAAAGAAAAAGAAAAAACACTCCAGTCATTCAGCTGTTAGTAATCCATTTATGTCAGCTCGGCAGGTCAGCCTTCAGCCGTCAGCCTCAGATCTGTCTGAAAAAACTGATATGGATAATATGTCAAGTGACTCTGAAGACAAATATAAGAATCGGTATCTTAGACAAGATGAGGATGTGACATGTGAACCAAATTCAGAGTTGTCTGATTATAATGCTGATGATCAAAAAGCCTTTGATAAAGACTTAAGGTTTAAAGACAATGAAACAAAGAAAGAAAAAATAAAGCCGGTTTTTGGACGCTCTGCCAAAAAAACTGACCACATTTCTAAAAAATCAAAAAAATCACAAGGAAATTTATTAGATGTGAAGTCTGACATGAAAAACAAAAAAAAAGACTCTTTATCTACTGAAATTCACTTGGACGATCCAAAATCATTATCTGATCATAGTCATTGTATCATTACCGAAGAAGATGAAGATAGCTTCTGTTTAAGTGCCAAAATTTGCTCCCAGAATTCTTCAAAAAAGAACAAAGAAGAGGAACAAATTGTTCCAAATTTTTCTTGGAAGAAATCAAAGTCAAAATCAAAACATGTTGAAAAATCTCCACTTAAAGAAATGAACATGTCTGTAAATCTCAAAGACAATAAGAACTCAGAAACCTTAAAACATAAAAAGAGAAGCTTGATTGAGATCTCTTCATCTATTTTAAATTCAGATCATCACCACAAAAAAGAATCTAGTAATAATGCACATTCAGAAAAAAGATCCAAAGAAAAGAAAAAGAAATCAAAGAATTCAGCCGAAAAATCTGATACCTGCTCTATGATAAAAGAAGAAAATCTTTCTTCTCCAGAAGCAACTGAAGAAATTTGTAACATTCCGAAAAAGAAACGTAAAAAGTCAATTGATACATCATCACTTACTGATTTGCATGAAGATGAAAATAATGGTCCAGTCATCACCAATATCCAGCCACTAGTTGATAATTTTGATCAAGACCTGAAAAATGTTGAAAGTTTATGTCCGAGTCAAAATGATATTCAGTCTGCAACAGAATCTCCTATGAGCACTGATAAATTTGTTGACCAGCAAGAACACAAGAAGAAAAAGAAGAAAAAGAAATCAAAAGATGAGAGTCCCAAAGAAGAGAGCAAGTTATGTGAAAAATTAGTGAAAAAGCATAAGAAGAAGAAAAAAAAGGAAAAGCCAGATAGAAATGAAAACGTAAAAGTTGAAATGATGCCTGCAGAAATGGTTCCTGCTATTGATGAACATGAAGCTGAAGAAGAAATAGATTCTCCGAAAGACATCGATTCTGGAAGCGACAAGGAAGAACCTCAAGCAGTATCTCCAGGGGAAAGAGTGAAGTGTAAATCTTCAGAAAAACCTGTGAAACAATTTTCTGTTAAAAAAAAAGACGAGAAAAGTAAAAAGAAAGAGCTGAAGAAACTTGAACAAAAACATTCAAAAGATAAAAATAAAAAGAAATGTAAGTTGAAATAAATATTTCTTAATTATTGTTTTTATTGCATACCTAAACAAAATACTTTTACTTTTGCACATGTTGTAACGCCCCGATGTGCATATAATCTTCCCTTCCTGATGCTTAAGTGAGTATTCACTTTCATCTGTAATTCAACACATGAACTACCTCCAAAATAAATTCTTTAAACATTTTATTCCAATCCTCCTAAAGCGAACCAATATTTGGATGGGAAGTCACATTTGTTTTGTCTTCTAAAATCCCTCATATAGTGTAATCAAGTGGGTTATAGTCTTGGCTTGATGAGGCCATAAAGAAACTCCTATCATTTTTATTGGTTGCTTGGTTTTGGTGTTAAGCAAATCATCTCTTCTTCGCTGTTTCCTTTCTTGATCACTCATATTGAGCTGAATTTTAATGGTTTTTTGGGGGGTTTTTTTTCTTTTAAATTGGACGAATCAGACTTAAAAAAACCTTTTAAAAATTATTCCATATTTTGCTTTCACACCCTATATATATATATATATATATATGTGGCAGAAGAAAAATATGAAATAATTATATATAGGTTGAGTCATACCAAAGACTCAAAAAATGGTACTTGATGCCGCCTTGCTTAGCACTCAGCACTATAAGGTGAGGATCAAGGGTAAAGTGGAGCAATCCTGGGAATGGAGTAGTGCCCTCCTTTACACCTCAGTGTAGTAGCTATAGAAAAGGGAGCTTTTGGGTCACCCTCGTCTAAGGTCGCCAACTTTACTTATATATATATATATATCTTAATGGTTCCATTTGTTTAACATCATTGCCTGTGCCAATTACTTGATACATTATGAAAAAAGAACATTGATTGAATGAATGAATTGTTATATGACCTTTCTTTGTATACATTCTACTACTTCTGTTTTTGTATTTTATTAAACATCCATCAAGTTATATCAACACTTGTTTCATTTTAAACTCCTGATGAAGAGTCATTAAAACTGTAACATTTTAACATTATCTTTTCTTCTTATAAGTTCATCAATTACTTTTTTTGGATTACTTTATTTTGTAATTTTTTCTCCAGACAGTTGGATTCCTTTCCATTATTTACTTTCATATATATATATATATATATATATATATATATATATATGAAAATGTACAAGTCTGAAAAAATAAAAGGTATTCAGAAGATGATTTTATTTATAGTTGAATCATTTGCTAATATTAAACTTATTGGTTTTGTAAACATTAAACCTTCATCAGAGTATTTATATGATGTTGTATCCTTTGAATTTTATTTAAATTAAATTTCTTATTTGTTAATGAAATTAAATAATGAGAAAGCTTTAAACATTCTATTTATATTCATGGCATTCTGTTTCAAAACTGTGTGATATGATTATTGTTCAAATTTTATTTTAAAAATGTAATGTTTTTCCTTAGAAAAATGTATTTATATCACACACACACACACGCACACACACACATCTTATATATATATATATATATATATATATATATATATATATATATATTCAAAGGATGTATTTTTTATATATGATAAAATCTCTAAGAATTTTGTTTTCTCTTATTTCATAATTACAGACCATTGATTCATTTCCATTTTTTTCTCTCCTATATGTAACTAGTGTACCTGTGCTATCAAAAATAATAGCACATATGAAATTGATATTCTGTTAAGTCCTTACTTTTTATGAAAAGCTTTAACATTGGAGTCTTTAAATCCTAGGATTGGTTGAAAATTTCATAAGTTGACCAAGATACTTTAATGGAATGTGACCTAATGAGGTTTATTTTTCAACATAGTCCTCCTTGCGAGTCACATACTTTTATCTCTGTTGCAGTATTTAGATCCCATTTGTCAAAAAAAGTTATTAAGAGCTGACATGAAGTCATTTTATAAACACTTTTGTAGTATGTATATTGTAATTTACTAAGCTTTTTGCAATCTGTATAAAAAGGATTTGACATTAAATAACCTACAATGGTTGATATGCCATAAAACCCAACCAAACCAAATCATATATATTTAATATATATGTATAAAGAGGATTTGGCATTAAATAACCTACAATGGTTGATATGCCATAAACCCCAACCAAACCAAGTCATATATATTTAATGTATATGTATAAAGAGGATTTGACATTAAATAACCTAAAATGGTTGATATGCCATAAACCCCAACCAAACCAAATCATATATATTTAATGTATATGTATAAAGAGGATTTGGCATTGAATAACCTACAATGGTTGATATGCCATAAAACCAAACAAAACTTAATATTATATAACTGTGTGCAATACCACCAAAAAAACAACTGCGCAGAAAATGTGAATATTTGGTTGTTTGGAAAATAATGTTCGATTTTAGAATAAACTTTTATTTCTGAGTAAATGAATTTAAACAGCTATTTGAAAACACACACTTACATACACTTACTTGCCCTTGGGCAGGCCAACCTGTACTGGGTGAGTGATACCAAGTTTATTGCCTGGTCCCAGGAGGTCTTCCTCTCAGGCAAAACCTGCTTTGCAGGGCTGAGTTTATTGCTTGGCACTTGAGGTACCCCGCAAAAAGGCAATACTGAAGAGATCAAGCATTTTTTATGATAGCCATTCATAAGCCTTGATTTGTGCATTCCCCCCCCCAAAAAAAAAATGATTCTATTTTGAATTTGACCTGGCAAGAGGTCAGATAAACCCATACATATCCAAAGTTTCTTACAATTTATTAGTAACTAACTCACTATTGAATAATGAGAAATTGTTTCTGTATTTATTCTATTCATTTTTGGTCAAAACTTTAACTTAAAGGTATATATTAAAAAAATATTTGAGTGTTCAGAAAATACTGTCTGATTTTAGAATTAACTTTTATTCCAGAATTAATGAATTTAAACAGCGTTTTAATTGGTCAAAATATAATCCTTAAACATCTATGCATTTCTGCCATCAGTTAACAAGGTTATTTATGCATGTACAATAAAACTCTAAAAGTTTTGATGCCAAAAATCTTTTCAATGCAGTTTCTGCTTCTCTTTTGGGAAAGAATGTTTTTAGCATAAAAGAAGTGTCCAGATGCTTGGAGAAATGGTATTCAGTGGGTTGAGAGATCAGGAAAATATGGCGGATATGACTAAGTCTTATATCCTAAGTCAGTGAGATTTTACATAGATATTTTGGCATCATGTGACCAAGCATTATCATGAAACAAAATTAAGATGAACCTTGAACTCATGCAAAAAGTGTCCAGATGCTTGGGAAAATGGTATTCAGTGGGTTGAGAGATCAGGAAAATATGGCGGACATGACTAAGTCTTATATCCTAAGTCAGTGAGATTTTACATAGATATTTTGGCATCATGTGACCAAGCATTATCATGAAACAAAATTAAGATGAACCTTGAACTCATGCAAAAAGTGTCCAGATGCTTGGGAAAATGGTATTCAGTGGGTTAAGAGATCAGGAAAATATGGCGGATATGACTAAGTCTTATATCCTAAGTCAGTGAGATTTTATATTGTCATTTTGGCATCATGTGACCAAGCATTATCATGAAACAAAATTAAGATGAACCTTGAACTCATGCAAAAAGTGTCCAGATGCTTGGGAAAATGGTATTCAGTGGGTTGAGAGATCAGGAAAATATGGCGGATATGACTAAGTCTTATATCCTAAGTCAGTGAGATTTTACATAGATATTTTGGCATCATGTGACCAAGCATTATCATGAAACAAAATTAAGATGAACCTTGAACTCATGCAAAAAGTGTCCAGATGCTTGGGAAAATGGTATTCAGTGGGTTGAGAGATCAGGAAAATATGGCGGACATGACTAAGTCTTATATCCTAAGTCAGTGAGATTTTACATAGATATTTTGGCATCATGTGACCAAGCATTATCATGAAACAAAATTAAGATGAACCTTGAACTCATGCAAAAAGTGTCCAGATGCTTGGGAAAATGGTATTCAGTGGGTTAAGAGATCAGGAAAATATGGCGGATATGACTAAGTCTTATATCCTAAGTCAGTGAGATTTTATATTGTCATTTTGGCATTATGTGACCAAGCATTGTCATAAGAATAAAATTAGGATGAAGCTTGAACTCATGCAAAAAAAGGAAGCACATCATTCTTTTTTCATATTCATGATTAGAGACATGTAACCTTCAAAATTAAATTCTGAAAGAAGTGATTGAGAATTAACAAAAAGACACTTTGATCATTAGGAATGCAAATTTTTTTATACAACTGCTATTAAAATGGTAAGATGAAACAGAATTGAAACATTTTAGACTAAAATTGGGCAGTATTATACAAATAACCTAAGTGAAGGCAAATGGAGTTAACCAGAAATGTTTACCCTTTACAATCCTGATGAAAAGTAATTTTAAAGTAGGAGGTTTTATTACATGAGAATTTGTGTTAAGTTTGAAGTGATCTCTGTGAACTATGAACAAAGTGGGATGCACAGCCATTGGCACTGAAAGCGGCATAGCATAGCAGGTTATTGCCTGAACACACATCTGGATGGGAATCCACCAGCTGGCCAAACAATTATTAAAATGCTGACCATTCAAGTTGGTCATAATCATGTAGCTGGCCACCAAATCTGTTTAGTGATTTAATTTTCAATACATTCTGATTATAATTATCTTCATCTATATCATAATGATTGAATTTTTTTGTTTCCCTAACAAAGCAAAGATAGCACATTGTAGCTAGATATCTGTTAGCATTAAAATTCTCTTAGAAAATATAGTAATTTCCATTCTAATTTGCAGCCTAATAATAAGTGTTGAATCTGCATTTGCTCTCACCTGATCATTTTCATTTCTCAAGGGAGATAACTATCTGTTGTGATATTATCCCAATTTCAATACACAATGGACTCTTCCAATAAATATCTAACATTTGACTGTAATCCACTCTGGGAGTTTTGTAGCAAATAGCTACACTGGCAACATTGTATTACTCTTTTCCTGTAATATATAACTTTTATTCTTCTCCCTAAATACATGTTTGTCTTATTTATTTTATGCCCTTTCCTAAGGATATAACACTATCAAAAACTAATTCTAGAATGCTTCTCTTTATTCATCTATTTATAATTAAATATAATATGAATTCTATTTTTTAGATATGACTTTACATTAATCCTTTTGCTGGCAGAGCAACTTTTTTGTTGTTTTATCTGCCTACAAAATGGTTATGTGTATAATGTATAAATTGTTATTTGTAATGACTACTAACAAAGGTCTTACGAGTATGGAAGATTTTTTGTAAGATTAAGTATAATATAAATTCTATGATTAGGATGTGACTTTACATTACAGTTAATGGCCACCAAAGATGATCTTTAGGCAAATATTGTATAAATTATTTGTAATGATTTCTAACAAAATTTTTGCAAGTTTGGAAAATCTTTTGTAAGATCCAAATGTTTTGCCGTAATTATTTATTTGCAATTAAGTATAATATAAATTCTATGATTAGGATGTGACTTTACATTAAGTTAATGGTCATCAAAGGTGATCTCTAGGTGAGTATTGTATAAATTGTTATTTGTAATGACTAATAACAAAGTTACTTATTGTACATACAATTTTAGGGATAGAATTGCTAGCCCCATACCTTGGTTTAAATTAAGAAATTTCCTTCTCTTAATCTGGTTACTATACTAAGGCTAAAGAGCCTAGGTTTCTTGGTTTGGTTTCTTTGTTTAATAGCATATCAACCTTTTGTAGGTTATTTAATGCCAAAGCCATTCTTCTAGAAGAACAGTAGTGGTACTATTTAACCCATAGCTAGGAGGATAAGGGGGTTCATACCTTTCCCAAAGGTATTTGCCCGAAAGTGAATGTAATAACTTCACTGGAGTACAAACTTGCTTACTACGATTTCGTAGTCCATTGCTTTAACCATTACACCACAAGGACACCCCCACTAAACTACCTAGTCTGCCCTACTATTTACCCATAGTTGGATGAAGTCAAGGTGAATTCATAGCTTTCTTAATGATATTTTTAAAACCATTTAATCCATGTGATGTAGTGGTCAACATGCTGGACTGCGACATCAAGTAAGGAAGTTTGAACTCCAGTCAAATTATTACAATCACTCTGGACTAGTACTCAAGGGAAAGGCATGAACCTCCTTATTCCCCTAGCTATTAGTTAAATAGTACAACTACTGTTCTTCTACAAGGATGGCTTTGGCATTAAATAACACTCAAAGGTTGATATGCCATTAAAGAAAGAAACTAGAGGACTTATCAAGAGCAATGACTGATATAGACTGTTAGCAAGAGAATCAAGGGATTTGGTGTTGGCAAACCTTAATGAAGTATCAGTATTAAAAAAGGGAGTCACCATGGCGTAATAGCTAACATGTTGGACTGCAACAGTAAGGGAGTTTGAACTGCAGTTGCACAATTATGTTCACTCGGACTAATACCTTTAGGAAAGGTATGAACTCTATGGATTAGATAGTACCACTAAAGTTCTTCTATAAGGATGGCTTTGGCATTGAATAACTCACAGATTGATACACCATTAAGAAAAAAAAGAAACAATCAATGATTAAAAACAACCCAGGTATTTAAAGAAAGCCAAAAAGTAACTGCAACCAAGATGTAATGATAAATTCCCCCACGACCATACAAAAAAGAAAAACAAACAAAAAACTGTAGCAACAAATAAATTACAAAGTAGAGAAAATTAGTCTGTTGGTTATAACAATTTACCAAAATTTTTCAAATTATGAAATATAATAGAATGAAATGAAATAAAGAGAGTTATCTTATATTTCATAAAAACAGCTTTTATACAAAATTGAATACCAAAATATATAAGAAATAATAGAAAAAGAATAAATAGAAATTCTAGTTTGCAAGGAGTTGGTACATATACTATACTTAAATAATTAGATCAGTACTTTGTTTTGGTTTGGTTTTATGGCATACCAACTGTTAAGGCATGCAAGTTATCTCCCCTGATACTCTAGAAGTGTGGGCGTTATTCGAGGACCGGGAGTAAACAAAAGGCCATATTGGTTTATGTGAGAGTGTGAGAAGGAGGATGTAATAAAGGCGTCTCCGTATGCCGAGTGTTATAGTCTGAGTTCTTTGTTTTCAATACTAACCATTGTAGGTTATTTAATGCCAAATCTTCTTTATACATATATATATATATATATATATATTAGATATCTATATGATTTGTAAATACATTTTGTTGATAACATTCTTAAATGAACTTGCGCTCTTTTTCACACACTGTTAAATGGTTTTAAGTATTGCTATAGAACAGTCACAATTTAACATTAGTCATTTGTCTCCGTATGCCGAGTGTTATAGTCTGAGTTCTTTGTTTTCATTACCAACCATTGTAGGTTATTTAATGCCAAATCTTCTTTATACATATATATATATATATATATATATATTAAATATCTATATGATTTGTAAATACATTTTGTTGATAACATTCTTAAATGAACTTGCGCTCTTTTTCACACACTGTTAAATGGTTTTAAGTATTGCTATAGAACAGTCACAATTTAACATTAGTCATTTGTTTGCACACAGTTTATTCTATTCGACCCATAGATAGGACTCTATCAGGTGCTACCACTCTGGGTCAGCGTGATCCTTGGAGCAATGGCAAGGAAGAGGTACTCTGCATTCTCCAAAGCTGAAGCCTCACCATAATGGTTTAATATCATATCCAGGACACTAGATCAGTGGACCAAGCATAGTCATCAATAGCTTTTGAGAGCCCTACAAGTGTGGGGGGGACCACAAAACATCCTAAAATGGTCAGTTCATATGGTCAGTTTTACTGGAAAGTTACAGATTCAATGCATATGGACCAAAATCTCAAAGAGACATCAGATGTATATAATAACTGAAGTTCAATCTCTTTCAGAACAAAGTCTAACTGTCAAAAATATGATGATTATTCGAAGAATACAAGGGGGTAACAGTAACTAAAATATGGTGATAAAAAAATAAAAAATTGAAACAAAAAGTAATAGAGAAAACTAATCTGAATGAGACAAAATACAGCATGGTCAAGTCAGCTGGAGCTGTAGAATACACTGACTGCATCTCTGCAGAAGGATAAGACCCCTAACAAATGTCCTGGATATGACATTAAACAATCTGATGGTGAGGCTCCAGTAATGCCTGAGCTTTGGAGAATGCAGAGTACCCATCACTCTTTGGTTCAGTCTGGCCCTGATTGGTAGCACTTGATAGGGTCCTATCTATGAGT
Organism: Sepioteuthis lessoniana; assembly: GCA_963585895.1. Lineage (NCBI taxonomy): Eukaryota > Metazoa > Mollusca > Cephalopoda > Myopsida > Loliginidae > Sepioteuthis > Sepioteuthis lessoniana. The sequence continues at coordinate 17,514 of CAUZXS010004642.1, forward strand.
CAAATAAAACTAAACAGTATACTTATGCTTAACTAGATTGTTTGAAATAGAACTGTTTATATGTATAAAGATGGATTTGGCATTAAATAACCTACAATGGTTGATATGCCATAAACCAAACCAAACCAAAATGGCTTATTCGGCGTTAAATGATCTGAAAAGGCTTGCTGTGCTGTAAAACAAAACAGTCAACCAACCAACAAAATACAATAGAATTAAATTAAATAAAAAAAATTATCTTGTATTTCAACAAAACAGGTTTAAATTCTTTTTTTTTCCCTGGATTTTTATCAAGATAAAAAAAAATGTATCATCTATTCTTTTTTTATCTTATCAACAAAGGAGTGGAGGCCTCTTAATCTAACTTTGATATTTATAGTATATATATTTCTAGAATGTAAATTTTAGCCTAATTTCAATCATTTGAAATACATATTGTAGATGCGAATAAAGCCAAAAAAGATAGTATAAGTTGAACTTCTGGGTAGGATTCTCCCTTACTGTCAGAGTGTGTCCAAAGGATGGAACTTGTGAACATTAATACTATTATCCTATTTACCCAACCCCTCCGCTCAGGCAGGATATGACACAAGGTCAATTTTTAAGCGGAATTTAACAGGTTTGAATTCAGAGTTTTCCTTCTCCTAGACTAGTTGCCTCACCAAGGCTGAAGAACCCAGTCTGCCATACTATTTACCCATAGCTGGAGGGAGGATAATCGGATTCATACCTTTCCCAAGGGTATTAGTGCTATGTGAAATGCAACCAGTCTCGTCCAGGATTTGAACTCAAGTCACCGTGTCCATTAACACTATTATTATTTCCAAATAAAGCTGTCTACTTTTACTGGTTTGGTTTTATGGCATATCAACCATTGTAGGTTATCTAATGCCAAATGCCATGGAGGTGCCCGTGGTGTAATGGTTATCGTCGTAGGAAATGGACATGGCAACACACGTTCAAATCCTGAATGAGACTGATGGCAAAGCACTATTACACTTGGGAAAGGTATGAATCCAATTATTCTCCCTCCAGCAATGGGTCAATAGTAGGACAGACTGGTTTCTTCAGCCTTGGTGAGGCAACTACTCTAGGAGAAAGAAAACTCAGAATTCAAACCTGTTAAACTCCACTTAAAAACTGACCTTGTGTCATATCCTGCCCAAGCAGAGGGGTTGGTAAATATGGTTATTTAATGCCAAATCCATTTTATACACATAAACAGTTTTATTTCAGTCCAGTTTAGCATAAGTACACTGTTTAGTTCTATTTGAACCATAGATAGGACCCTATCAGATGCTATCACCCCAGGCCAGAGTGGACCTGGGAGTGATGGCAGTAAAGGGTACTTTTACTGTGGAGATATACTTAGTATAATGGTTATAATTATAGGAAATGTAATTGGTGACCTGAGTTCAAATCCTTGACAAGCTGTTTGTGTTTCACTTTGTACTACCTCCCTTGAGAAAGGCATGAATGCAACTGTTCTCCCAGTTATGGGTAAATAGTAGAGTAGACTGGGTTCTTTAGTCTTGGTTAGTGTTGTGGGAACCTTACCCATCTTACTATAATGGACTCTTCTCACCGTTATTAGTACTAGAGATTTCACTGCCAGAAGGCAGATCATTATCGGTGTTATACAAACAGTACGAGACTTCTTACCTTTTCTATGTAACTCTATCTTTCTTGTGTAATATAATCTGTTACCTAATATCCGTGTTTGCGTTTTCATTAGTGACCCTTTCCGGGGCCACAACAGTTTGACAACCAATACAGGAGAAAGAAAACTCTAAATTCAAACCTACATAAAATTGGCCTTGTGCCACATCCTACCAGTGGCAAAGGGATCGGTTAAATACCTACTCTTACTGAAATTTCCTGATGTTTGTATATAATAGTTTTTGAACTTTTAATGTTATAAAATCCCAGTCAAGTAAAAAAAATAAAATGTCTAAAGAATATCATATACTGAGATATAGCTTAGCCTTGCTTATCTTTTATGAAAGCAGAAACTGACCTATCTCTATCAAATTCAACACAGATACCTTAAGAAAAGAATTATCACCCCAGAATTAATTTACCTGTAACTATGTTCAAAAAAACTTTTAAGAAACAACAGCACAAAAATATAAATCTAGACATATAATAAATGTGATTCCCTAACCTGTAGGCAGAAAATAAGTCTAGACTGGTTAAAATAAATCAGTTCACTGGTGGAAGGCCATTCAGTTTTCAGCCCTTGTTTTTGTCATTCTTCCATTATCTCACCATTCACCTGCCAAAAGAGAGCCCAGTTAGCTGGGGCTGTAGAATACACTGACTGCATCTCTGCAGAAGGATAAGACAACATCTCCCACTCCTAATGAGTATATTAGATATGACTAAACTATCTGATATTGAGGCTCCAGTACTGAAGCTTTGGAGAATGTGGAGTACCCCTTCATTACTATTACTCCCAGGTTCACTCTGACCTAGAGTGGTAGTACCTGTCTCATTTACGGGTAAAATACAACTATTTAATATACTTGAAACAATTTAAGTGTGTGCAAACAAAGGATTAGTATTAGGTAGCAATGCTTGAAACTACTTAGTTGTGGCAAATAGAATTATTAGTGTTAGATAACAATACTTGAAACCATTCAACTGTGTACAAATAGAACTATTTGTGTTAGCAATACTTAAACCTATTTTGGAGGTGCCCATGGTGTATTGGTTATTATCATAGAAAATGGATCTGGTGAAATGAGTTCAAATCCTGGGTGAAGCTGATTGCATTTCCCATAGCACTAATATCCTTGGAAAAGGCATGAATCCAATTATCCTCCTTCCAGCTATGGGTAAATTGTAGGTTAAACTAGGTTCTTCAGCATTGGTTTGGTAACTAGTATAGGAAAGAGGAAAACTGAATTTAAACCTGTTAAACTCTGCTTAGAAATTGACCTTGTGTCACATCCTGCTTGTGCAGAGGGGCTGGTAAATACATAATTAAAGTCGGCGAACTTTGTCAAGGGTGACCCAAAAGCTCTCTTTTCAATTGCTACTACACCAAGGTATAGGGGAGGGCACTACTCCATTCCCTGGATTGCTCCACTTTACCTTTGATCCTTATTTTATAATGCTGAGTGTTAAGCAAAGCAGCATCAAGTACCATTTTTTGAGTCTTTGGTATGACTCGACCTGAGATTGAACCCCGGTCTTCCGGACCATTGGCGAACACTCTACCCACTAGCCAGATGAGAAATAACCAAAACAGAGGTTGGTGAGCACTCTTCTTATTAGGCCAGTGGCCTAAAAGCTATTTAACTGTGTGCAAACAACAAATGGCATTACTTGAAACTAGTTAACAGTGTGCAAATGAACAAGCTCTTGATCATTTAAAAAATTTTACCTGTAAACAAATCACCTAAAAATCATACATAATATTTTATAAACAGGTTTTAGCATTAAATGACCATGAGTGAGTAGATATAAGAACAAAAGGCTTGTTTTTAATGACAGTAAAATCAATAAAAAAAATTCCAAAGAGGGAGAAAAATGATAGGCTTTAACACCCTCTCTCACATTAATAAATATGTAAAAACTATTATGAAAAAGAAGCTTTGTTTTTTTTGGTTTTTCTTTTTAAATTGATTCATAAACATTTTCAAAACAGTCATATGCTTCAGAAACTACTCAATAGAAATACAATAAAGATCCAGTTATCACTGCATGAACAATATGTGACAAATCATACAAAATACGATCAGAAATTATTAAAGAACTGATAAGAATAACCCTGGTTATAACTGGAGAGTAAATTTATTAGGAAAAGATTTAATGAAAAATGTAAGGTCCCAAACTACTGTAAAAGACCAAAATGAACATATGTTACACTGCCATCTTGTCTCTTGTTCCTTTTGGCTTTTGGTTGTCTTCTCTCTCCGCCATCTTTTATCACTCCACACTGTCCTAAATTCTTTATTGTTAGGATGAATAATGAAGATAGCATCATTTCATTTTTCACATTTCTTATATTATCTATATTTACCCAACCCCTCCACTCAGGCAGGATATGACACAAGGTCAATTTTTAAGCAGAGTTTAACAGGTTTGAATTCAGAGTTTTCTTCTCCTAGACTAGTTGCCTCACCAAGGCTGAAGAAACAAGCCTGCTATACTATTTACCCATAGCTGGAGGGAGAATTATTGGATTCATACCTTTCCCAAGGGTATTAGTGCTATGTGAAATACAATCAGTCTCATCCAGGATTTGAACTTGTGTCGCCATGTCCATTTCCTACAACGATAACCATTACGCCACAGGCACATTTCTTATATTATCATAGACGCCTTTTCAATCCATAAGATATCACCAACTGTACATGCCAGGAATTAGCCAGACCATAAATGGAAAAAGACATATGCTTGCCTCTTAAGATCTTCATTAATTCAAAGTTGTAATCTAACTTCTAACTTCTAGAACCCTTTGTCATCGTCCAATCACTGCCAAATTCTCAATTTGATCTTGGGGTTATCACCTGTCACTTAAACTTATTTGATATTATAAGGTTTCTGTTTAAATCTTTTTGAACTATCTACTCTAGCTGTATCTATTATTTCACAGATCAAAAAAGAACATTTTAGGAGAGGTTTAATAACTATAAATTAGTGGGGCTGTAGAATACACCGACTGCATCTCTGTTGAGGGGGTAAGACCCTCCTACCAACAAGTGTCCTGGATATGACACTAAACTATCCGATGTTGAGACTCCAGTCTAAGAGCTCAGGGAAATGTGGAGTACCCCTTAATCACCCTTTCTACCAGGTCCACTCTCACCCGGAGTGGAAGTACTTGTTAGGGTCCCATCTATGAGTCAAATATAACTGTTTAACCATTTAATTGTGTGCGAATAAAGCTATTAGTATTAAATATCAATTCTTAAAGCTATTTCAGTGTAAGCAAGCAAATGATTAATATTAAATAAAATTATTCCTGTTAGATAGTGATATATCCTGAGGTGGCAATAATATAAGGATAATCAAGAGATAGTATTCCATGAAAGGAAATAAAGGAAATAATAGGTACTATATGTTTGAATAAATAAAGAAGAAGTTTATTGTAATATTTACAGAGAGAGAGTGTGTTCTTCATGTGTTCTGTCCAGGGTGTCTCTCCGTGTTTCTCTGTCCGGTGACCGGTGACATGGTCCTTTATTTAAACTGTTCCGTTGGTGATTACATATCTCACCACAACAGATAGGAATACTTTAAACCATTTAACTGTGTACAAAAATTGAATTTTTGGTATTACATAGCAATACTTTGAACCATTTAACTGTACAAATGAATGAATACTATTGAATAGAATTAATAGTGTTAAATAGCAATACTTGAAACCATTTAACTGTGTACAAAAATTGAATTTTTGGTATTACATAGCAATACTTGGAACCATTTAACTGTACAAATGAATGAATACTATTGAATAGAATTAATAGTGTTAAATAGCAATACTTTAAACCATTTAACTGTGTGCAAACAAACAAGCTCTTGCTCGTCTAAAAATATTATCTACAAACTATTAATTTACAAATCATATATATTTAATATGTATGTATAAACAGGATTATGTATTAAATAACCTACAAGGGTTGATATGCTATAAAACCCAATCAACCTTCCAAAACAATTTTTTGGTCGTCTATAGAGGACAAACCAAATTTTTTCACTGATTTAAGTAGATATTTTGAATGTATTTGTAATAATAAAACATAAAAAAAATAACAAAGCGTAAACCTGAACTCTACAAATCTCATTATCTTTTAGATATATGATTTTATTTACATGCTTAATTAATAAGATTAAAACAAAAAAATATTTCAATTGATGTTTGATTTTAGAACAACTGAAATTCTTTGTAAAGTTGGATTTTATTGCAGTATTTCTAATTCATAATTTAATGCTATTTAAATGATATGAAAAGGATAGCACAATATCAAAGGCTCATTATTGTACAGGTTCCAGCAGAATGATCTCTTTGGTCCAGAATGTAAATAAAGACTGTTGTATTACTTGTCAGAGTCTCATCTATGGCTCAAATAGAACTGTTCAATCTTTTATTCGAGTTTATTATTATTATTAGATAGAATTATTTGTATTAAATAGCAATACTTGAAAGCATTTAACTATGTGCAAACAAATGATTAATATAAAAAAGTATTAGTTTTAAATAGCAATAGTTGAAAGCATTTAACTATGTGCAAACAAATGATTAATATAAAAAAGTATTAGTTTTAAATAGCAATAGTTGAAAGCATTTAACTATGTGCAAACAAATGATTAATATAAAAAAGTATTAGTTTTAAATAGCAATAGTTAAAAGCATTTAACTATGTGCAAACAAATGATTAATATTAAAAAGTATTAATTTTAAATAGCAATAGTTGAAAGCCTTTAACTATGTGCAAACAAATGATTAATATAAAAAAGTATTAATTTTAAATAGTAATACTTGAAAGCATTTAAGTGTGTGCAAATAAATAAGTTCTGGCTCATTTAAAAATAATGTTACCTAAAGATTATTCCCTTACAAATCATATATATAATTGTATATTATATGTATATGTAGAGGGTCAGGCAAAATGATCTGACACATTTGTAAGTTTAATAAAAGAAAAATAAAGAAACAAAAAAGTGTTTTTATTTTCAAAAAGTACATCTAATGCCATTCTGTTTCATTAGGTTTTGAAAATTAAATCAGTCAAATGGGATCCGTTATTGTCTACACACTGTCGAAGGTGTTCACAAAAGTTTTCTATAACTCGGCAGGTCATTTCATGTGGAATGGCAGTAATTTCTTGACAAATTGATCTTTAAGTTGTTCAATAGATTGAGGGCAAATACTGTATACCTTTGACTTTAGGTATCCCCAGAGAAAAAAATCGCACAGATTTAAATCAGGTGTGTCAGATCATTTTGCCTGACCCTGTATAAACATGATTTCACTTTGAATAACCCACAAGGTTTGATATGCCCTAAAGCACAACCAAATCAAGCCAATCAAAGACTGTATTCTATCTTTCTTTTTTTTTTTCAGGTAGTGCAACAAACAAAAAAAAGGTTCGCTGCAAAAGATTCTGCATGCAAGAGCGGGAAATCTTCGACACAGGTAATACAATTTTAATATATTGATATTAGTAACACCTCATTTCTTCTTTTTTTTTTTAACACAGCTGTTGTTTTTTGATTCTTTAAACTAGAAGTATCTCTTCTGCTGTTGTGCTAGGAAAGCAGAAGTACAAGTTCTGTCATTATTATTTGTCAATAAAAAGCTTATGATGCTCTCTCTCTCTCTCTCTCTCTCTCTCTCTCTCTTTCTCTCTCTCTCTCTCTCTCTCTCTCTCTCTCTCTCTCTCTGAGGTGCCTGTGGTGTAATGGTTATCGTCGTAGGAAATGGACACAGCAACACGAGTTCAAATCCTGGACGAGACTGATTGTATTTCACATAGCACTAATACCCTTGGGAAAGGTATGAATCCAATTATTCTCCCTTCAGCTATGGGTAAATAGTAGGACAGACTGGTTTCTTCAGCCTTGGTGAGGCAACTAGTCTAGGAGAAGAAAAACTCTGAATTCAAACCTGTTAAACTCTGCTTAAAAATTGACCTTGTGTCATATCCTGCCTGAGTGGAGGGGTTGGTAAATATGATAATGCTCTCTCTCTCTCTTTCTTTAACTCAAGTCTTGTGTCAAATTTATTTGTTATCTTTCTTAGCAATTGTGACCACCACAAAAATGACATTGTTGTAAGATTTTTGTTAGGGCATTAGCATCAAAATGCTTTTTTAGAATAAAGAGATTTTCTAATCCAACGATGATTGTGAGGGATCTGCATCCATATTTACCCTAATCATAATTTTTTGATAGAGATAACCATTAAATGCTAATTAGAATACTTCTCTCTATTAATTTTTTTTCAACTGTTATAATATAAATGTTATATATACGATGTGACTTGATATTAATATCAACTAAAGGCAACCTTTAAGTGAGTTCTTATCATATTTACCAGCCACTCCGCTCGGGCAGGATATGACACAAGGTCAATTTTTAAGCGGAGTTTAACAAGTTTGAATTCAGAGTTTTTCCTTCTCCTAGACTAGTTGCTTCACCAAGGCTGAAGAACCTAGTCTGCCCTACTAGTTACCCATAGCTGGAGGGAGAATAATTGGATTCATACCTTTCCCAAGGGTATTAGTGCTATGTGAAATGCAATCAGTCGCGTCCAGGATTTGAACTCGTGTCGCTGTGTCCATTTCCTACGGCGATAACCATTACACCTTGAGCACCTCCTCTTTAAGTGAGTTCTTATAAAGTTGAAAATATCAGTAACGCTGATAATACAAAATTTTGAAAATTTTATATTAGAATACTATTAGTTGTTTATGATATCACTGCACGGTCAGGATGTGACACAAGGTCAATTTTTAAGCAATGTTTGATAGGTTTGAATTCAGAGCTTTCCTTCTCTTAGACTGTTTGCTATACCAAGGCTTAAAAACTTAGCCTGCCTTACAATTTACTCATTGCTGGAGAGAGAATAATTGCGTTCATGCCTTTTCCAAGAGTATTGGGGCTATGTCAAATGCAATCAGCCTTGTCCTGAATTTGTCCATTTCCTATTACAATAACCATTACATCACAAGTAGGATTAAACAAATATATAAGAATTTTAATTTTTTTCCGGTGAGAATGTATCAACTGAAACATCGTGCAAACAGTGTTTACAATATAAACAAGGAGGTTTTTAACTGTCCAAAGAATTTTTTGAAATCCAAGTCCTCTCATTTGTCGTTCTTGGTTACAGCTAAATCAGATTGTTCATCTGGCCCAGTTAGATTAGGCTATAACAACTCAACAAAACACTTCTGACCCACTTATGATACACTTACTCTGTTTTAAGTACCTTGTATTGAAAAAACATAAATAAATGAAATCTTTTGATCAGATATTGGTTGGATAAAAACTAAGCATGGCTACACAATTTGTGTCTCATAATGTCAACAGGGACAAAAAGAAGAGAAGATGATGAAAAAATAAGGAAAAAGAGAAAACAATATGAAAGAAATATTTTGAAATTTTCTTTTTTTTTCTAATGATTACATATAAAATGACTCAGCAAAACACTAAAAGATTTGATAGGAAGTAAAGTTAAGTTGACGACCGTAGTCAAGGGCGAACCAAAGGCTCCCTTTTCAGTAGCTACTACACTGAGGTGTAGGGGAGGGCACTACTCCTTTCCCTGGATTGCTCCACTTTACCCTCGATACGTATCTTATAATGCTGAGTGTTAAGCAAGGAGGTGTCACGTACCATTTTTAAAGTCTGGTATAACTCGACCTTGGATTGAACCTCGGTCTCCCGGACCATTGGTGAACACTCTACCCACTAGGCCAATAGTACATTTAGTATGTAAAAAGGTGTAGTAAACAGATAAATTTCAAAAATTTGATCATTAAACTCTTAATTTCCTGTTAAAAATTTCTAAAACAAGAAGTATCTCAACGATCAAGGCAAAATTAGGTGTTTTTTTTTTTTAAACTGTATATAATGTTGTTGTTGTTGTTAAAAATGTGAGCACTCTACCACCCACCATGAAAACCATCCAAATTAGACGAACCAGACTGCTGTAGATGTAAGGATGAATTCATAAGTGATGTACTTCTGTGGATCCGTTCTCATGGATGAGCAAAGGTTGGACGACCAGCTAGAACCTATCTACAACAGCTCTGTACTTATATAGGATGTGGCCTGGAGGACCTGCTAGGAGTGATGGACGATAGATGAATGGCAAGAGAGGACCAGGGAAATCTGTGCTGGAGGCATGATGTGATAATGATTTGAATAGTATTAATCCTGTGGTTTTTATCTACAAAATAACTGCACTAAAGGATTTTGAAGGTGAAGGCAGAAATAGGTGGTCTATTTAAAACTGTATATAATGCTGCTATTATTATTATTATTATTATCGCTTGCAGATTTTTTACACCAGTGTTAGCTGGTAGTCTTTCACTGGAGCCTGAGTGATAGCAAGTCTTCTCAGGGCCCCAGGACTCTTCTAAGTATTCTAGTCAATCTTAAAAATGCCGTTGTCTTGATGGCTTTGGTTCTTCTGATTTTTAGTTCCTCCAGTCTCCTTTTCTAGCCTTTGAGGACCATAACAAAGGCACTAACCACAATTGGTATCACTGTCACTCTCATGTTCCTCAGCATTTTTTAATTCTCAAGCAAGGTCCAAGTATTTCTTTAATTTTCACTCTGTGGTCTGCCAGAACAGTAAAATCCACTAGATAACTTCTTTTCTTGTTAATAATCACTATTGGAAGATTATTAATCTGGTTTTTAAGCTGGGATTAGTTGATCCGTTTTTATCTCAAAATCCCAGGGAATCTTATGTATCTCATTTTCTAGGATAGATACTGGTTTATGTATATACCATTTCGTAATGTGGTCATTCAACTGTGTGTAAACAAATGACTGATTTTTAATTGAATTATTAGTTATATATAGCAATAATTGGAACCACTTAAATTTGTTCACATGCTAAATTGAATTGTTAGAAATGAAACTATTTGATCATCTAACTGTGTGTATTGACAAAATGTGTTTAGAAATCATATATTTAGTATATATGTAAAAACAGGATTTGGCATTAAATAACCAACAATGGTTGATATGCCACAAAACCAAATCAAGCCAAACCTTACAAAAGGTATGTACCCCCTTATTCCCTTAGTTATAAGTTAAATAGTACCACTAATATTCTTCTGCAAGGATCGCTTTGATATTAAATAACCCACATAGGTTGATATGCCTTTAAGCAAAGAAACCAAACCAAACTTAATGTTTATTTGTTCTTTTGTCACTAGGATCAAATAACAACCTCTTCTTCTGAACATCTCTTTATTTCTTCAACAAACTTTGCTAGAGAACCAACAATGTAACACTTTTTATGCAATCAATAAAAAGCATGGCTGAAATCTACCCCAAATTTGTATATAGACTGTAGATGTTTTCTAAGCTTAGCTTATTTTGATGAAAGATCATAAATAATATTGCCTTGTTAGAGCTGTAAAATATTCTACAGCACCTCTACAGAGGGGTAAGGTCTCTCCCTTGTAATATGGGTACATATTGGCTGTGTATTGTAATCCATAATGCTTAAGGATGAGATCCTGGTGGCGGAGCACCAAAATGGGGCACATGACTTATAACCCTCCACTTTAGCCCTGAATAGGCGGTTGGAGAAGCCTGATCTGATCCATTGGCTGATCATGTCAAACCCTAGCACCTATATGATTGTCCCAACCAAATCTGAAAAATTTATTGCTTTTGTGGCAAACACCTAACCTTTTTTATCTTAAAGGTGCATGAAGGTGGTGGCTTAGGGTCAGTTTCTCTGAGTTAATGCTGTAAACCATTTAACTGTGTACAAAGAAATGATTGATATCAGATAGAATTATTAGTATTAGATAGCAATACTTGAAACCATTTAATTGTGTGCTAAGAAATGATTGATATCAGATAGAATTATTAGTATTAGATAGCAATACTTGAAACCGTTGAACTGTGTGCAAAGAAATGATTAATATTAGATAGAATTATTAGTATAGGAATTTATAGTGTGTAGTATTCAACTTTTTCCTATAATGCATTAGGCTATCTGAATGATAACCTAATTTCGGTAAGGAAAAACAAAGTCCATTTAGGCTAAAATAAATTTTACATACATATATTTACACGTAATTATAAAACATGACAAATGTCTCAAATCATAAAAAAAAGTTACAAACACTGTTCTAAAAAACAAAAAGTGCTGAATGGCAACAGTTGAACACTTACATTTTCATGGTTTACAGAAATTCTCGGAAGATAATTTGCATGTACATGCTTCTCGCAAAGCGGAGACAAAAAGAAAGAGGGTCCTCTCCAACTAATGTCTGCTATCCAAAAAGTGGTAGAACTCTCTTCTTGAAATGTTGCATGACCAATGATCACTTGATTGTCGGAAGCTTCATCTATAACTCCCAAAATAGAAACCACTATGTTTAGTTTCCCAACGTTAATATTAGATGTCAATACTTGAAACCATTTAACTGTGTGCAAACAAATGATTAATATTAAATTGAATTATTAGTGTTATATAGGAATACTTAAAACCATTTAACTGTGTGCAAACAAATGATTAATATTAAATAGAATTATTAGTAATAGATAGCAATACTGTGTGCTAACAAATGAGCTCTAACTCATTTAAAAATAGTTTCCTATAAACTATTAACATACAAATCATATGTGTGTGTTTGTGAACAGGATTTGGCATTGAATAATCCATAGGGGTTGATGTGTCATTAATCAAATAAACAACAGCCATAAATATGAGGCATCCAGTAAGAATCATAATCTTCTGTTAGGCTAGTTCATTAACCATTATTACCCCTAAAGAAAGATTAGTTTAGTTTAGGTTTAGCATATAGAGCTCCTGCTGAAGATTGAACTCACTACTCATTAGTATTGGGTCTTTGAGACTTGATTGTTAACTCTTATACTACAACAAGGTGCACTAGCTTTTTACTAAGCTTAACTTAGTAACAGTACAAAATCAGAAGAATCGAGTACCTGGTGAATTGGACTAACTTGTAATGTTCTTTTTGTCTTGCTTGCTATTTCACCATGTGAAGTGTTCATTTGCAGAGTGGATGTCGGTGCATAGCTGCTCTTGAAAGGGTCAATAAATACTACTAAATGTTATGTTTTTAGTTTCTGCCATAACATCTGCTAGCAGAAATGTTATCCTCTTGGCAACATTACTGACAGGAATATAATTAGACTCTATCGTTTTCTTTCATGTAGTCTTCCTGTTTTTGTTTTTTTTCTAAGTGAAACTGACAAATGAATGGTTTGGTTTGGTTTGTTTTTATGGCATATCAACCATTGCTGGTTATTTAATGCCAAATTCTGTTTTTTCATATATATTAAATATATATGATTTGTAAACACATTTTGTAGATAATCACCATAACAGTAACAAAGGAGATCTTTGGGGCATTGTGAAGCATAGAGGGAAATCCTCTATGTTCTATGGGCTGTTGGCAACCATAGTCAAGGGTGACCCGAAGGCTCCCTTTTCGATTGCTACTATGCCAAGGTGTAAGGGAGGGTGGATTGCTCTACTTTACCCTTGATCTGTACCTTATAATTCTGAGTGTTAAGCAAGGAGGCATCAAGTATCATTTTTTGAGTCTTTGGTATGACTCGACCTGGGATTGAACCCAGGTCTCCCTGACCATTGGCGAACACTCTAACCATCATGCCAATCAATGTCCGGAAGAATTGTAGTAGTACTATTTGACCCTTAGCTTAGTGGGGGATAAAGGGGGTTCATACCTTTCCCAAGGCTATTAGTCTGAAAGTAAATATCATGGTAAGACTGAAGTTCAAACTCACTCCAATGTCCCTCTGCAATCCAGTATATTTGCCACTATGCCACGAGGACTCTCCTCATGGAAAATAAGAATTGTCAGTTTTAAATCTTGGTCTAAATTATCAGAAATAATACATATTTTGACCAATATTTTTTCACCTTTAATAATTTTTTTGTGATTGAATTTAATGGCCTGTCAATGCATCAAGGGTTATTTTATGTCAAGGAGTTAGGGAATTGCATTGATTGTATGTTTACATTTACATTTTCTGCATAGTTGTTTCTTGATGGCATAATGATTAGCAAGCCAGATGAGAAGATGAAAAGAACATTACTAGTAAGTCCCATTCACCAGGTGTCTCTTACTTCTATTCTTGTACTGTAATGAAGCTAAGCTTAGAAAATAACTAGTGCACTTTGTTATGCTAATAATACTTCACAATCTAGACTTGAAAACTACTGATTGATTGAGTGATGGCTTTTAATGGTATGTCAACATGTCTAGGGTTATTTTATACTTAGAGTTCATTGTGCTATTTAACTTTTTTTTGTGTGCTTGTTTCTTCAGGTTTTTTAATTTTAATTTTAATTTTTTTTTCCTTATTTACATTCAGCCCTATCAAATACAAATAATTTTCAAACAGATCTATTTAATACAAAGATATACTCTTACTGGGTAAATCACATCAGAGTGAACCTGAGAGTAATGCAATGAAGGAGTACTCCATACTCCAATGGCCCAGTTTTCTGAGGCTGCAGAATACACTGACTGCATCTCCATAGAGGCGTAAGACTCCCCCAATGAGTGTCCTGGATATGACACTAAACAATCTGAAGGTGAGGCTTCAGTAATGGAGCTCTGAAGAATGGAGAGTGCTCCTTCATTGCCATCACTTCCAGGTCAACTCTGGCCCAGAGTGGTAATGTCTGATAGGGTCCTATCTATGGGTCAAATCGAACTAAACTGTATACTTATGCTAAACTGAATTGTTTGAAGCAGGGACGAACTCATAAGAGATGTACTCTTATGGACCCCCACACATGGCCGTGCAAAAGCAGGACGACCAGCACGAACATACATTCAGTAGCTATGTGAGGATACAGGATGTTGTCCTGAAGACCTACCTAGGGCAATGAACGATAGGGAGGAGTGGCGAGAGAGGGACAGGGATATCCGTGCTACCAGCGCGATATGATGATGATGATGATATGTATAAAAATTGATTTGCCATTAAATGACCTACAATGGTTGATAACCTTCATTGTCTTCTTCCATACTCCTAGATCTCCAAAACTGGAACCTCACCACCAGATTCAGTTTAGTGTCATATTCAAGACTTATGTCTTTGCTGTAGATACAGTCAGCATATTCTAAATCTTTCTTCTTTTTTTTAAGCACACCATGTTTGTATTGTTTTTTCTATGACATTATGTATAAGTAACAATGAAAAATGATTTGGTCTCAGTGAGACGCAAATTTGCATCCTCTTTTACTACAGTGAAACTTAGTCATATCAACAATTTTATTAACTAAACTATGAGAGATGTTGATTCTCAGAAGCTAAAATCAAACCTCTAACTCATTTCTTACTCCAGTTCTTGATATTTTGTCACTGTGTTTTATTGTTTTACACACTAGTAGCATCATTTATTCATTTTTAATTTTTAAATGAAGTATTGTCAAACCTGGTGCCAAGATATCAAGTAATTGATTTGGAAATTTTTGTCACAATATCTACTTTATATGGTTAAATAAAAGAGATGAAGATTCAATTTAGCTAAATTGCCAGACAGAATGTTGCATTGTGGGATTTGAAGGTATGATAGTCTCAAAGAAGAAAGCGAGATGAGAGGTTGTCACTTGATTTCATTGGCCATAAGGAAACTACAAACATATATCTAAAAAGAAAAATGTTTATTTCAGCATTGTATATCTGTGAAGCAGTCTCAGAAAAAGAAACATTGAAGTGGAGGGTATTTAGTTGAAGTGAAGAATTGTTCTTTCTTTTATAAGACATTGCCTATTCTCATGCAGGTTAATTTCACTTAAGCTCCAAATTAGTTGAGATTAAACTCTGACCTACCACCTGTCAATAACACCTCCAAATTTCAGCTTGGTTACCTGACATAAATCTATTGCCTCCTTGTGAAAGAGAATAAAATATGGAATTGCTAGCTGAACATATTTATCATGGATACAAAATTAAGGGCCCTATGGTAATATAGATAGAGAATTAGATTATCACTGTATGTAGGGAGATAAAAGAAAGTGACTTGCTAAAAACGATGGAGAAACATAAAATAAACTATATAATAAATATGTATATAATAATGTTAATAATAATAATAATTGAAAGAAAATGAAAAGAGATAATTACCTGGACTTTGCTAGTGAACTGAAAAAAACTATGGAACATTAAAGTGACTGTGATACCAATTATAATTGGTGCACTTGGTACAGTCATCAAAGGAATGGTAAAGGAACTTGGAGGAATTGGAAATAAGAGTATGAGTGGAGACCATCCAAACTACAGCATTTTTAAGATCAGCCAGAATACTAAGAAGAGTTTTGGAGATGTGAGGAGACTTGGTGTCACCCAAACTCCAGTAGAAGAACATTAGCTAATGCTGGTTTGAAAAATTCTCAAAGGAATAAAATAGTTATAGATACTATGACTATTTCCTAATAAGAAAACAACATTCGGTTTAAAGTTATCCTATAGATGACGTCTTATACTTCCTGAAAAAAATCAAATTATTTAAAAGAAAAACAACTGTAATCTCAAAGTGACTCTAAATTTACTTAAGAACAAACAATTGCAGATAATTCCCAATCAAATTCAAGTAAAATTTTTAGGAAAACCTAAAAATAAATCAATTTGACAGTCTCCTACAATTTACCTTGTGGGGCATAGGTAGCTGAGGAATCAGGGGCTAAGGGCAAAGCTGTGTTGCCGTAAGATATCTGACTCCATATTTTGGTTATATTATTTTACCCCACATTGACTGGCCAGTGCAATGCCTTGCCCAAAGAAATTCCCAAAAGAAATATACAAAAAAAAAAGACAGCAACAGATAAGAGACGAAGACGTTTCTTTTATACTTTCCTTTATTTACTGGGTTCAACAACCATTCCGTGGATGAGAGAGTTTTTCCTGAATACATTGAAATGGTTGAATCCCCCAGTTAAGGTGTCAAAAATACGTTGATTCGTTTCATGTATGTATGTGTCCACATTTGGTATTTCGGGCTTCCTTAAGGGTTAGTTTTCTTTTGGAAGTTTTGTCAAAGTCCGGTAAGTGTTAGTTTATTGTTCAGTAGTGGGTCTTGTATATTTCAGCATAATGTTGACCAATAGAGAGAGGACTGCTACTGGGTGAAGGGACTAACCGACGCTACGTCTAAAGACATATGTGTGGTGCCCAAAACACCAGACAGCAAAATGGTGTTGTTGGTTCGACAGACTCTGCCTGAAAGAGAAAGAATACTTTGCTCCCTTTGTCAAGAGGAAAGCCTTTTTTCTTTTACGCATGCGTCATCTCCTTTTCCTGTTAGAGACCTCTGGGAGTTTCTTCAAATTTAATAGTTTTCTTTTTATTTATTTATTTATTTTTTAATTTAATTTTTAATTTTTTTATTTATTTATTCGTTCCCTACAACCTCTTGGCATAAAATAACTCCAAATCAATCAATCAGTTTAACATACATTATAACTTGAATCCATTGTTAAAATCTTTAAAAGTATAGGAATTTTCAACGACTAATATGCTAAAAATATACTTCTTGAGTTATGCAAAAAAGACAAAAAAATACTTGGTTAGAATAGCTGAATTCAAAATTTTAACAAAAAACTCCTTGCTTGTTTGCTTATTAAACATTAGTTTATTACAAATATATTTCCAGAGTTTTTTTCATTTATTTTTTTTTTTAAATTACCTGATGGGTAAGATTTTCATTTTCTTTGTTGAACTAAGTTTCATAAATTTTTCTAGCAATGGAAATTTGTTGCTCGCATAGAATACAAATATCTATGTTATTCCATTTTGAGTAAGAAAGTATAAACCAAATATGATTTCTTGTAATTTAAAAAAAACCCCAAAAAACCCCAAACAAACCATAATTTTAAAAATATCAATGCTTATTATTTGTAAATACAATTAAATGGTACAATCTATTTCAACAGGTACCTGGGTACAATGTACTAACAGTGAGTGTCTCAAATGGCGATTCCTTCATGATGTTCAAGATCCAATTACAGTTCCAATGTTGTGGACATGTGATATGAACACAGGTAATAATAACAAAGATTAACTTTTCTTTTGTTAATTCTTATTGAATAGCAATTAACATTTTATTATTGTATTACCTATCTATCTATTTATCTATCATTAAAATTATCAAGTTATGCTTAACGCACGCAGACACACCACACACATATATATATATTTATATTTAGAATTTTGCTTTTCTTGATTATTTTTCTGTGTAAAATTATGTATTTAACAACCTCTCCATCACAAGCAAGATTTGGCACATGGTCAATTGTTTTAAGGAGACTGCTGCTAGTTTGGATTCAGTTTTTCTCCTAAACTGGTTGCCATACCAGAGTTAAAGAGCTTGGTCTGTTCTATTATTTACCCATAGCTTGAGGAAGAATCATTGGATTCATACCTTTCCCGGGGCTATTAACCCTATGTGAAATGCAAAGGCATTCATCCAGGATTATTTTTCTGTGTAAAAATAACCAAAACATTACATTCCATACAAGACATAAAGGTTTATTCTAGGAGAATGGATGGAAAGGAGGTCTTACTGTTGAGTCGCTTTAGATGTTTTATTTTGTTAAATATGTATTTACCTAACCCCTCCATTAATAACAGTATATGATGCAAGGTTATTTTTCTAAGTAGAGTAGAGCTGGTTTGAATTTAGAGTTTTCCATTTCCTTGACTGATTGCCATTGCAAAGCAAAAGAGCTCAGTCTGTCCTACTATTTACCTATAGCTAGTGTGGGTGGAGAGAAAATATCTATTCATGCCTTTTTAGGAGGTATTAATATGAAATGAAATGCAAACAGCTTTTTCCTGGACCAGAAAATCCAGCGAACACCTACGCACGACATATGGGAACACTGGACAGCTGTTTCGACCTTATTAGGTCTCATCAGCAGTGTGTACCGTAATCTTTACCACTGGAGATCGAACCAGCAACCACAGATTGCAGTGCCAATTTTCTGGTCGTGGTAATTCAATTCACAATATTAATTCCTCAACTTAAAAAAGAAAAATATGTACAGCTTTTTCCAGGGTTTGAACTCAGATCACCGATTCTGTTTTCTATGATGATATCTGTAATGTTAAGCATTACTGATTAGTTAGCTTAATCCTCACTAAGTGGCTTATGTTTGCTGCTTTGTATCAAATCCTGATATAATGGTTAACAAACTATGCACTAAATCACATCAATGTATGACTAGGTTGAATGCTTGCAAAAAAAATTGCATGACATGTTGAGATTGGGCTAAGAATTGGTTCAAACAATTCAGTTTAGCATAAATATACAGTTTAGTTCTATTTGAATCATAGATAGGACCCTATCAGGTGCTGCCTTTCCAGGTCAGAGTGGCCTGGGAGTGATGGCAATGAAGGAGTACTCTGCATTCCCCAAAGCTCCAGCATTACTGAAGCCTCACCATCAGATTGTTTAGTGTGATATCCAGGACAGTTATTGGAGAGTTTTTTTTTTTACTCCTCTGCAGTGATGCAGTTGATGTATTCTACAGCCCCAGCTGACTGTGCCTGGTTATGATGAGGGTTGTTCTGAAAGTGATGTCAGTCAGGTTATAGCTCTTTTTAAACTTGAAACATACATATGTAAAGTAACTCTGTTTATGACATGGTACTGATCAAAATAGTCTTCACCTGGCAGTGGATTTGCACCACTTTTGAATCTGCTTGTCCTTTTTTTAGAATTCACAATGTATGCTATATTTAAAACTATATATATATGTAACGCTATGTAGGTGGTCCGCCAAGCAGACGATCCTTTTGTCTGTTTTGGTGCGAAACCAGACAAAGGGTTTGAACTCGAGATCTCGACGTGACCAAAAGTAGGAAGGGAACGCGAGTCAGAGAGTTGGACAAAGGAACTCAGAGAAGGCAGTTGGCGAAGGGTGACGCGAGTGACCAGTCGAAACCGGACAGCAGAGAGACCAGTCAGCATGAGAGAGGGTCCAGACCAGTGAGTGAAAACCGGTCAAGATAGGTTGAAATTCCTAGTAGCTTTGTAGAAATTTTGCTAGAAATCCATGCTAGCATTAGTCTACATATGCACAAGGGAATGCAATGTTACATAACTTCTCTTCTTGCGCTTGAATTAACCCGAGCCTTATTGTTCGTTTGTTCTTTTTCTCCCACTCCCTTGATTGTATTTCTTGTAGCTATGAAGAAATGTGCGATGCCCCTATCGGAACTACTAGTTGATCACCGGCCAAGAAGAGAAATGGCTTGAAGAAGTGGATGTATTCGGGGGGCCGAGGGGGGATCGTCACATATATATATATATATATATATAGGTTTTTACTAAACAAAGTTAAATTATTATTATTATTGATATAAAAGATCACTGTTATTGCCAGATATCACTGATAAAAAGCAATTAGAATTAATAAGATGAAAGATAATACTTATCAAAATTATTATTATTAATATGAGAGATCATTGTCACTGCCAGATGTCATTGATAAAAAAACAAGGTCAGATGCCAAGGTTTCATTATCAATCCAATCTTCACATACCTGACTAATCTTGAACTTCCACCATCAGTCAAGAAGAAATATAAATTTTTAAAAAATCCAACAAAGCCTGGTAGTATTGTATGGTACTGCTGGGGCACTCTGGGTTAGTGTTGATGATACTTCAGCCCTGAAATCATGCCTGACTTCAGCCTTTATCTAATGAAAACTTTGTTGAAAGCAACACTGTTGCTTGTATAGTAATCATTGTAAAAACTTATAAGGATAATACAAGTTAAAATTTATATGATATAATTTAATATAAAATCATTATTTATAACAATATATGATATCACTTGAAATTCCTGTGGTTGCCAGACTAGCTTATGCTACCGATATCAGTCTAGGTTAAAAGCACAATAAGGATAACCCAAAGCCAAACATTGTTAGACCTTATTTTATCAATGCAGTTATCATTGGAGAATGCCAAAAATATTTTTGTTCCCTAATGATATCTGCATTGGAAAAATATGGTCTAAAAAAGTTTTTGCCCAGTCAGCTGAGGCTATAGAATACACCAACTGCTTTACTGCAGGAAGGGATAAGACCCACCAACAAGTGTCCAGGATATGACACTAAACAATCTGATGGTGAGGTTCAAGTAATGCTGGAGCTTTAGGGGATGCAGAGTACCCCTTTATTGCCATTGCTCCCAGGGCCACTCTGGCCCTGAGTGGTAATGTCTGATAGGGTCCTATCTATGGGTCAAATAGAACTAAACTGTGTACTTAGGCTCAACTGAATTGCTTGAAATAGAACTGTTTGACTAAACTGAATAGCTTGATATAGAAATGATTTGATAATTAAACTGTGTACTTATGCTAACCTGAATTGTTTGAAATAGAACTGTTTATTTGTATAAAAGTAGATTTGGCATTAAATAACCTACAAAGGTTAATATGGCATAAAACCCAAACAAACAAACAAATCTAAAAATGTTTGGCTTTTGGTAAACCTTACTGTACTTTTAACTTGGACTATCATAGACAAATTCTTTAGTAAATTCATTTTTTATTTTGTTTATATTTTATCTTATTTTTTTATTCTCATATAGTTGTAAGCAGTTATCACTCTAAGTTGTGTGTTCTTGCCTCCACCTTTCTCCAAAAAAATTGTACTGTAAAATTTGACTGTAGTAGAAGGAAGTCTCCATGGCGTAATGGTTTACGTGCTAGCCTGCAACATCTTACATAGTAAGCGAGTTCAAACTCCAGTCATGCTATTATGTTCACATTTAAACTAATACCCTTGTGAAAGGTATGAACCTATTATCTTCCTCCCAGTTATAAGCTAAATAGTATCATTATTGTTGTTCTACTAGGATGGCTTTGGCATTAAATAGCCCATTAAAGTTGATATGCCATTAAAACATAAGAAACTAAGCTATCTACTCAGCTCATTGGGTGGGAGCTGTAGAATACACTGACTGCACTTCTGCAAAGGGATAAGACTGTCTATCTCCAACGAGGCTACCTGTTGGCCATATGTAAGTAAAGTTAGCGACCATCATTGAGAGTAACCTGAAGGCTCCTTTTTTCAATAGCTACTACACCGATGGATAGGGGAGAGCACTACTCCTTTACCTGGATTGCTCCACTTTACCCTTGATATGTACCTTATAATGCTGAGTGTTAAGCAAGGAGGTATCAAGTACCATTTTTTGAGTCTTTGGTATGATTTGATCTGGGATTGAACTCCAGTCTCCCAGGCAATTGGAAAACACTCAACCAACTAGAATCCTGGTAGCTGAGCAGTCTGTGACCTGGCAGCCAAAGGAATCATATGACTTGCATAACACCAGTTCAGCCCTGACTGGGCTAGACGGTGGTCAGAGAGGCCCAATCTAATCAATCAGCTGGTTATGTCAAGCCCTAGCCCCTATATGATTGTCCCAACCATATTCTTAAGATTTATTGCTCTTGTGACAAACCCCTAACCCTTTTAATTTTAGAAGTGCTAGAAGGCAGTGGCTGAAGGCTGATTGCACTGAGATAGCAATATTTGACACCATTTAAACTGTGTGCAAACAAATGATTAATATTGAATAGAATTATTACTCTCAGATAGCAATATTTGAAACCATTTAAAGTGCAAACAAATGATTGATATTAAATAGAATTATTCGTATTAGATATCAGTACTTGAAACCTTTTAACTGTGTATAAACAAATAAGTTCTAAATCATTTAAAAAGAGTTACCTGCAAACTTTTGGCACACACTCATATGTATTTGTAAAAACAGAATTTAGCTTTAAATAACCCACAAGGGTTGGTTTGGTTTTTTGTTTAATGGCATATCAATCTTCATGGGTTATGTAATGCCAAAGCTATCCTTGAAGAAGAACAGTAGGTTTCATTTCTTTGTTTAATGGCATATTCATATTTACCAACCCCTCTGCTCAGGCAGGATATAACACAAGGTCAATTTTTAAGCGGAGTTTAACAGGTTTGAATTTAGAGTTTTCCTTCTCCTAGACTAGTTGCCTCACCAAGGCTGAAGAACCTAGTCTGCCCTACTATTTACCCATAGCTGGAGAGAAAATAATTGGATTTATACCTTTCCCAAGAGTATTAGTGCTATGTGAAACGCAATTAGTCTCGGCCAGGATTTGAACTCGTGTTGCCGTGTCCAATTCCTACAACGATAATCATTACACCACGGGCATATTTAATGGCATATTAATCTTCATGGGTTATGTAATACCAAAGCTATTCTTGTAGATGGACAGTTAGTTTGGTTTCTTTGTTTAATGGCATATCAGTCTTCATGGGTTATTTAATGCCAAAACCATTTTTATAGAAAAACAGTAGTGGTTCGATTTGACCCATAGCAGGTGGGAAAAGGGAGTTCATGCCTTTCCCAAGAGTATTAGTCTGAAAGTGAACATAATAGCTCAACTGGAGTTTAAACTTGTTTATAACAATGTCAAAGTCCAGCACGTTAGCCACTACATCATAGAGACTCCCCACCACACACACACGCACATACAAAGGATTGATATGCCATTAATCTTAATAATCTAACAAAACCAGTTACTGTTGCATATGAATTTCAAAAGTAAAACCAAAAAAAACAAAGAAATAAAACTAACAATACTTTGATAATGAAACTAAATGGTTGAAAGAATTGTCATCATAACACTCTTGCTCTGATTTCTGTTTGATAAACTTTAAAAAAAAACAACAACCCCCAAAACAAAGAAACAACATTGATAATCACATTTTCATTGTTTCAGAGAAAATGGTGAAGGCATTACTTACAGTACAATTCTTGTACACAAGTAAGCAGATGATCAATTAGAGATTTATTATTATTGAGTTACCTGACCTTGGTTGGTCCAGCTAAACCTCCTGGTTAGGCTTTGAAAGTATTGGTGCTGAAAAATCAATAGTTCACTGCAGTGGTATATGGTGATTATTGTCACTGTTTGTGTTACCATACTGAACTGACTACTCTAGCAATTGGTATTACTTAAAAATTTCTCCAGGGATTGTTTTAATGAAAAGTAAATACTTTTAGCATCCAAGTGATATTTTATAAGAGTTCATAAAATTAAATAAGGGATGGGTTGACCATCTGAAAAATACCATTTCCACTATTCTTTTGGGCACTTCAGGTGGTGTAATGGTTTGCAAGTTAGACTAGCAAAGCTGCACGAGTGAGTTCAATTCTCATTGGGTGCCCTATTCATGCGGCCTTGTGCTGCATCTAAGCATAAAAGCTTAGTAAATTACCATTTCCACTATTCTTTTGGGCACCTCAGGTGGTGTAATGGTTTGCAAGGTAGACTAGCAAAGCTGCACAAGTGAGTTCGATTCTCATTGGGTGCCCTATTCATGCGGCCTTGTGCTGTATCTAAGCGTAAAAGCTTAGTAAATTACCATTTCCACTATTCTTTTGGGCACCTCAGGTGGTGTAATGGTTTGCAAGGTAGACTAGCAAAGCTGCACAAGTGAGTTCGATTCTCATTGAGTGCCCTATTCATGCAGCCTTGTGCTGCATCTAAGCATAAAAGCTTAGTAAATTACCATTTCCACTATTCTTTTGGGCACCTCAGGTGGTGTAATGGTTTGCAAGGTAGACTAGCAAAGCTGCACAAGTGAGTTCGATTCTCATTGGGTGCCCTATTCATGCAGCCTTGTGCTGCATCTAAGCATAAAAGCTTAGTAAATTACCATTTCCACTATTCTTTTGGGCACCTCAGGTGGTGTAATGGTTTGCAAGGTAGACTAGCAAAGCTGCACAAGTGAGTTCGATTCTCATTGGGTGCCCTATTCATGCGGCCTTGTGCTGCATCTAAGCATAAAAGCTTAGTAAATTACCATTTCCACTATTCTTTTGGGCACCTCAGGTGGTGTAATGGTTTGCAAGGTAGACTAGCAAAGCTGCACAAGTGAGTTCGATTCTCATTGGGTGCCCTATTCATGCAGCCTTGTGCTGCATCAAAGCATAAAAGCTTAGTAAATTACCATTTCCACTATTCTTTTGGGCACCTCAGGTGGTGTAATGGTTTGCAAGGTAGACTAGCAAAGCTGCACAAGTGAGTTCGATTCTCATTGGGTGCCCTATTCATGCGGCCTTGTGCTGCATCTAAGCATAAAAACTTAGTAAATTACCATTTCCACTATTCTTTTGGGCACCTCAGGTGGTGTAATGGTTTGCAAGGTAGACTAGCAAAGCTGCACAAGTGAGTTCGATTCTCATTGGGTGCCCTATTCATGCGGCCTTGTGCTGTATCTAAGCATAAAAGCTTAGTAAATTACCATTTCCACTATTCTTTTGGGCACCTCAGGTGGTGTAATGGTTTGCAAGGTAGACTAGCAAAGCTGCACAAGTGAGTTCGATTCTCATTGGGTGCCCTATTCATGCGGCCTTGTGCTGCATCTAAGCTTAAAAGCTTAGTAAATTACAATTTTCACTATTCTTTTGGGCACCTCAGGTGGTGTAATGGTTTGCAAGGTAGACTAGCAAAGCTGCACAAGTGAGTTCGATTCTCATTGGGTGCCCTATTGATGCAGCCTTCTGCTACATCTAAGCATAAAAGCTTAGTAAATTACCCTTTCCACTATTCTTTCTCTTTAACAAATATTCTTTTCATGAAGAAATTTATTTATTTGGCAAATTTGTACATACCAATTCTCACCATGAAAGGATACACAGGATATGTTTTAGGAGGTGCCCGTGGTGTAATGGTTATCGTCGCAGGAAATGGACACGGCGACACAAGTTCAAATCCTGGATGAGACTGATTGCATTTCACATAGCACTAATACCCTTGGGAAAGGTATGTATCCAAATATTCTCCCTTCAGCTATGGGTAAAATAGTAGGGCAGACTAGGTTCTTCAGCCTTAGTGAGGCAACTAGTCTAGGAGAAGGAAAACTCTGATTTAAAACCTGTTAAATTCCACTTAAAAAATTGACCTTGTGTCATATCCTGCCCGAGCGGAGGGGTTGGGTAAATATGGATACACAGGATATGTTCTTGTGTAATTTTGCTCACCCTTCCGTCCTTATTTTTATCACTCTCTCATCATTCTTCCATGTGTGCTATATCATGAAACAACTGGAATATATTTGATAATAGAGAGCAGAAAAAATTTGTTTCGCCTTATGATCTATTATTATATTATATTATTGAATGAGTTTGATATTTATGATGAATATGTAATATTTCATTTATGTTGATATTCATTTATTAATATTTTATTTACATCAATATTTATGATTACTTCACCATCTTTGGTGGGTGTGGCACTCACCTAGTCTACCCAGAATATACACTCTTTAAGTACTGATTTTTTATGAGGTCAAATAGCTTGATAATGTCACTTACTTATTTTTTTAATCATTATATTTATTATCATATTATGTATGCTTTTATCTGCCCTTCTACATGAGTAGGTGTCATTTTTAAGCTGACAGGTTTGAATTCAGTGTTTTCCTTTTAGATCCGTTGCCATACCAAGGTTTAACAACCCAATTTGCCCTACTATTTACCTGTAGCTTAAGGGATAATAGTTGGATTCATACCTTTCCAAAGAGTATTAACACTATGCAAACAGCTTTATCCAGAGTTTGAACTCAGGTCACGTGTCTATTTCCTACGATGACAACCATTATACCATCAGCACCTTCCATTTATTATTATATTATAATTTACCAAATTTCTGTCTGTATTGCTAAAACTCTACCATTTTTGATTGAATTTCAACCAAGCTTTCAGGAATCATTAGAGTCATGCCTTAAGAGGTTTTAAACTATACTAGATCTGATTCACTGGTTTTTAAATGGTATCTGTTTCTCACTTTTTATGTCTTACTGCCTACGTCACTGTAAAATGTGTCCATCTCACAGTCCTTACCAGCTCTCTTGATTATTCTTATTGAGAAGCAGATGGATCTTTTCCTCTTTCTTTTTTGCACTTAGGTACTCTCTGTCATGGCCAGGTGTTGAGCCACTAAGAGAGAATCTATTTCAGCATAGCAACTCAATTCAAAAAAGAATTTTGGTTAATATTACCTCTCCAAGTCTGGAAAATAATAAAATTTAATATTCATTTGAAATATTTATCAATTTTATAGATTTTCAAGCATATCTGAGAACTCTAAATGAACCCAAGGATATTTTCCATTTGCTATTAGAGTATCTATGAACTTTTCAACTAACCCTTGTAAGCCTCATTTGATCACATTCCATGAGAATATATTGGTCAGCCTATGAACTTTTCAGCTCACCCTCATGTAGATCTCATTTGGTCACATTCCATGAGAGTATCTTGGTCAGCCTATGAACTTTTTAACTGATCCTTATATAAACTTTCATTGTTCATATTCTATAAAAATATATTGGCCAGCCTATGAACTTTTCAGTCAACATTCATGATATGAGTTTTTCTTGGCTTCACCGTTTCTTATAGAATTCTATAACATTAATTTATACTCTAAATCTACACATTTGAGTCCTTAAAATTTGTATTGTTTTTTGTAGACACTAAACAGAATGATTGCTCTTATCCTGAGATTGTATTTCCTAACAAGGACAATGAGGAGTTCATTTACACAAAGTACACAGAAGGCACGGTTGTATGGGCCAGGGTGGATGGATACCCTTGGTAAGTAATTCTCTAAACAAATATATAATGTAATTAAATGAATGATATAAATCACATAGATATGCATACCACAACTGCAAGGGATGGAGTAAACACAATTCTTGATATTGTTGAATTCTTTTGGTGGCTTGACCCGAAAGAGATATCTCCGGAAAGTTGAATCACTTGTGAATACTGTCCTGATGTCATATGGACTGCATATCTTTTGGATCCTTTCGGCTAGTCCTTTGACATAAGGCAGACATGCTGTGGTGAGTTGACAGTTATTGTTCTCTATCCTCCTATCCAGGTTTCTTGGAGCCGATGTTATGCGCTCTGGTTAGCGTGGTCTGATTCTTCCACTTGTAGTAATGTTCTCTCTTTTCACTCATCCTCATTCTCAGCCTGTCAAAAACCATCTGCTTTTATTAGCACCACAATGTCATGGTGCAGGTGAGTCTATGTTGTTTGGGGTGGGGGTGGGGGCAGCTGTTGTCACTCCAGTAAAAAGTAGTAGCAAAAGAAAAAAAACAGGAAACAGTACTACCTTGTTTACTTCTAGTAGAGCAGGAAAGTGAATTGGTAGTGAAGAGAGAGAGAGAGAGACAGAGAGAGACTACCAACTCAACACTACATTGATATAGACCAGAAAGTAGGAGAGAAAATTTTTCAAAGTGCGTATTGTTTCCTCATGAAGCTTGTAATTAAGATACTTCTTTTGATCCCTGTATTTCTAGAGACATCTAGTTAGTTTTATTTTTGTAAGTGCTATTTTTCCTGCATTATTTGTATTTGTGTCTCTAGCAGAAAGGACATCTGTATTTTACCTGGTTTCAATTCTTCCATATATGAGGTGTAATCCTATTTATCAACCCCTCCGTTCGGGCAGGATATAACACAAGGTCAATTTTTAAGCGGAGTTTAACAGGTTTGAATTCAGAGTTTTCCTTCTCCTAGACTAGTTGCCTCACCAAGGCTAAAGAACCCAGTCTGTCCTACTATTTCCCCATAGCTGGAGGGAGAATAATTCGATTCATACCTTTCCCAAGGGTAATAGTGCTATGTGAAATGCAATCAGTCTCGTCCAGGATTTGAACTCGTGTTGCTGTGTCCATTTCCTACGACAATAACCATTACACCACAAGCACCTCCATATATGAGGTGTAATGATACTTTTGTTTTCCTGTTTCTTTATTCTCAATTCCTCCTCTATTAAACATCCTGTTTTCTCTGGTTTGTTCTTGTCAAAGAAAAGATAACCCATGTTTTTTTATGTGTTGCTTAACCTGGTTAAAAAAATAATGAAGTTAAAGTCTGCAATAGAATATGTCTGGCTTAAAGGTTTAGTCGTAGTATCTATAACAGTATGCTTATTAAGATAATGTATTATTTACCCAACCCCTCTGCTGTGAACAGGATGTGACACTAAGTCAATTTTTAAGCAGAGTAGAACAGATTTGATTTCAAAGTTTTCTTTCTCTTATGCTAGTTTCCTAACCTAGGGTAAAGAGCCCAGTCTGCCCTACTATTTACCCATAGCTTGATAGAGAATAGATGAATTCATGCCATTCTCAACTGCATCATCATGAAGAGAAATGCAAACAGCCTTATCCAGTATTTGATCTTGAGTCACCAATTCCATTTCCTAGAATGTTAACCATTACACCAAGTGTAATATTGCTACTTTTGTTTTCCTGTTTCTGTTGTTTTGTCAAGCAGGAAGTTTTCATTTTCTTCTCTATTAGACTTCCTGGTGTCTTTAGTTTCTTTACTATTCTATGTATGTTGTTCTTGTCTTGTTATAGAAGGAATAACCCTTGTTATTTTATGTATTGGCAAACCTAGTTTAATAAAAGAAAATTATGACAGCTGAAGAAAATGCTTGGCTTGAAGATTTAGTTGTAGCAATTTGTTTATTTGGTGGTTGTTTGGTTGTGTTTTATAGCATATCAACCCTTGTGGGCTATTTAATGCCTATTTATACTTATATGATTTGTAAGTGAATAATTTTAAAAAAATTGAGCCAGAGCTCATTTGTTTGCACACAGTTAAATGATTTCAAGTATTGCTATTTATTGTTTGCACTTGATTAAATTGTTTCAAGTATTTCTATATGACACTAATAGTTCTACTTGCACACAGTTAAACAGTTTCAAGCATAGTACTCCCACACTGGGTCAAAATGGAACTGGGAGTAATGGCAGGTACCCCACGCTCCTCAAAGCTCAATGACTAGAGCTTCACCATCAGATGGTTTAGTGTCATATCCAGAACACTTGTTGAGGAGGTGGGCTGTTACTACTCTGCAGAGGTGCAGTTGGCATATCTTACAGCCCCAGCTGACTGGGTATGCTTATCTGGATTATGTACTTGAATTTTATTCCTTACCAATTAGCTTGGACTGTAGAATACACTGACTGCGTCTCTACAGAGTGGTAAGACTCTCGCAATAAGTGCCCTGGATATGACATTAAACCATCTGATGGCAAGACTCCAGCCATTGTGATTTGGGGAATATGGAGTACCCCTTTATAGCCGTTGCTTCCAAATTTACTCTGTATTGGAGTGGTAGCACCTGATAGAGTCCTATCTATGGGTCAAATAGAAGTTCAATATTTAAACTGTGTACAAACAAATGACTTGCATTAAATTGAATTGTTAGAAATAGAACTGTTTGACCATCTAACTGCGTGTAAACAAATAACTGTCTAATTGAATTGAAAGTGATACATAATAAAACTATGAACAATTTAACTGTGTGCAAAAAAATGAGTAATGTTGAATAGAATTATTTGTATTAAATAGAAATACTTGAAACTCTTTAACTGTGTACTTAAATTAAATTATTAGTATAACATAGCAATACTTGGAACCATCTAACTGTGTGCAAATGAATGAATAGTTTCAATTGAATAATTAGTGTTAAATAGCAATACTTTTAATCACTTCACTGTGTGCAAATAAATGATTATATATTGAATATAATCATTAGTGTTAGCAAAAATTGAAACTATTTAACTGTGTAGAAACAATAACAATACTAGTGTACAAACAAATTAGTTCTCATTTGAAAATAAAATTACCTACAAATTATGTAACTAGTTAAATCTTAGAATATTTTTCTCTCTTATCTATCTGATGCACAAATATGGCTGTTTAGCACACTGTGAGATGAACACACTTGATAGAACAACTATTAATTTTTACGACTATGGGAACCTAGAAGCTTGCGTGCCATAATAGTTTTCATAAAAAAAAAATGGATTCACTGAGCTAAGTTTGACTTGAAGACGCCTCCCCTCCTAACATCCCATGTAAATTGCATGAGTGACATGTTAGAAGGAAGTCAGACATTGGGAACAAAGAAATAACAGGAAATGCACCTGTTACCTCAAGTAAACAGGACAAAGGTGTTTCAGTGGAAATGCCGTTTGAATTGCGTGGGTGGCTTGCTAGAAGGAGACATGTCTATGTACAATGTGTAAGCAGTCGGTTGACGGAGATATGACCACAAGGATATGTGTGGATATCCAGAATATTATATAACTACGGAGATTTCAACCTGAAGAGCAGAAAATCAGAGAGGTTTCACAGGAGATCTGTACCATCTGCTCCTCTGTGTGTGCATCTCACCCATCTCCTTCTCTCTCACTCTCACTCTTACCCGATTGTACATTTCAGGTAATAAAAGGCAAAGAAAAGAAACAGATTATATTTTTATATATCAGCAGTTTTTCTCTGCTATACAACAGTATGTGTCTGGCCTCTACTAAAAAACTATGATAATTAGATCCTAAGATCATGTTATATTCTGAGTCAGTTTCTTCTAAAAAAGGTTTTGATATAAAAACATTTTGTGTATGACCTACAAAACAGGAAATATTTGTGAAAAATAATAGTGTGAAAAGGATGTTTACTGTATACAAAGAAAAAAGATATTTTAGATTAGAATATTGTAGACCAACAAAGCACTTCAATTTAGAGTGCAAAAATGCTTGAAATCTATTAAAAAAAAAGAAAAAAAAAAGAAAGATATCTTTATTTTCATGATCTTTGTATAATTATTCAAAAGAAAGAGGGGAGAATATTATTTCATTGAATTATTAGTATAACATAGCAATACTTGGAACCATCTGACTGTGTGCAAATGAATGAATAGTTTCAATTGAATAATTAGTTTTAAATAGCAATACTTTTAATCACTTCACTGTGTGCAAATAAATAATTATATATTGAATATAATTAGTGTTAAATAGAAGATTTAAATCATAGATTTGTGGGGATTTAGGAATTAACAATAAAACTCCCAACCAGATGTTGACTCGTCAGCTGCCACATACAAAATGTATAAACGCGTCGCCACGCATAAGGCTCCACGCATTCATCCGGTTAAAAATCAGAAAAAAATAAAAATAATAAAAAGTAAAGTAGCCAATGGGAAGCAGTCGCGCCAAAATTAGAAGGATTTTGAAGTGGCGAATTTGGAGCTGGTGGAGAGAGATAAATACTCAGGTTTTCTGTGGACCGGGTCTTGTCAGGGAGTGTCCGTCTAACCAACAACATCATTTTGCTGTCTGGTTTTTTGGGTACCACGCTACGTCTTGGGACGTAGCGTTGGTTAGTCCATTCACCAAGTAAATAAAGGAAAGTATGGAAGAAATGTTTTCGTCTCTTATCTGTTTCTATCTTTTCTTTTTGTATATTTCTTTTGGACTTTCTTTGGACAAAGCATTGCGCCGGCCAGTCAACGTGGGGTAAAATAATATAACCAAAATATGGAGTCAGATATCTTACGGCAACACAGCCTTGCCCTTAGCCCCTGACCTTCAAAAACCCTTTTAAACCCCACAGATTTTACTTGTTATTTCTATGAATATTTTTACTTCTACACACTAGAGACACATGCATTAATTTTTCTAATCAATTATCTTTAATTTTATTATCTTCAGTATTTTCTTAGAGAAGGTTGATGGCATGTAATTGTACTTTCAATGAAATCTTGGTTGCAGTCCTAGTTAAAACATAAATTCAAGCTTAGTCGTGGGGTGGGGGAAAGTCCCCGTGGCATAATGGTGAAAGTTCTGGACTGTGGCTTCAAAGTAAACAAGTTTGAACTGCAGTCACGTATTACATTCACCTTTGGACTAATACATTAATTTGTTAATACTGCAGCTCTGACACAACACATGCTTTTCTGTATTTATATTAATTGGAGAACTAACAACTACAAAACAAAGGATACAGCCATATATAAAGTGATATGAAATTAGTAACTCAAACTTCAACATAATAATCTTGGGAAAGAAATGAAATCCCTTGTTTCCTTAGTTATGTGTTAAATAGTGTCACTGCTGTTCTTCTAAAAAGATGGCTTTGGCATTAAGTAACTCACAGAGGTTGTTATGCCTTTAAACAAAAGAAGTCAAACCAAGCTAAATCACTATAGGATTTCATTTTGATATTTTGTTGTATATAGTTTATTTTTGTTGAACTTTTTTCTCTTCAGGTGGCCTGCCATGGTTGAAATGGATCCTGACAGTATGTCTTATTTTGATATTGAAACAGAAGACAGCATGTATCCTGTAAGTATATCTTTTTTTTATAGTAGAAAATAAATGAGGTTAATGCTAAAAATAGTTAATTTAAGTGAAGAAATTTCGTCAAAATATTTATTTCATATCTGATCAATTCTCTTTGCCCTTAAGATTATATATATATATATATATCTTCTGTAAATTTCACATGCCTTGCCTTGCACTTTTCAGACACTACAAATTTGATGATAGACCTCTATATTCAAGCTGAGAGCATTCTGTTTGATTTGCCACCATTTTGAATAACCTTAAAACAAATATTTTCCCAAGATTAAAATAACTTTTAACAAAAACCAATTCCAAAAATTCAGAGTTTATATTTATGGGAAAATTCTGAAAAGCATGATTTTGCTTTTTTTTTTTTTAAATTCCCTTTATTTATTGAATGATATATATATATATATATATATAAAAGAGAGAGAATTGTAACCCAGCAAAATAAACACATTATAGAAAGATTTTTCTTAGAGGAATATACTCAAAATGATCTTAGAGAATAAAGCAGTTTCCAAATGAAGTTACCATTGAATGATAATTTTGTTAGATTTTCATTTCAATTATTATATTTTTAATCAATCAGATTATTGAAATAACAAAATCATTACAAAAGTGAATATCATTATTCAAAAAAAGAAAAAAAAACAAGTTTCTATTCTATGATTTACACAATCTTTGCATTTCATATAACACTATTGCCCAGTTGGCTGGGACTGCAGAATACACCAACTGCATCTCCCCAATGAGTGTCCTGTATATGACACTAAACAATCTGATGGTGAGGTTACAGTAGTGCTGAAGCTTTGGGGAATGCAGAGTATCCCTTTATTACCATCGCTCCTTGGTCTACTCTGGCCCAGAGTGGTAGCACCTGATAGGGTCCTATCTATGGTCAAATAGAACTAAACTGTGTACTTATGCTAAACTGAATTGTTTGAAATAGAACTGTTTATGTATAAAAATGGATTTGGTATTAAATATCCTACAACGATTGATATGTCATAAAACCAAGCCAAATCATATATATTTAATACATATATATATATATATAAGGAGGATTTGGCATTAAATAACCTACAATGGTTGATATGCCATAAAACCCAACCCAACCAAATCATATATATATAAAGAGGATTTGGCATTAAATAACCTATAATGATTGATATGCCATAAAACCAAACCAACCTGAAAGTTTATGTAATAACATAACTGAAGTTTTAACTTGCTTTCTATGATATTGCTGCCCAGCATGTTTGCTGCTCTGCCACAGGTACACTCTCTATTATTAAGTAAGAATTAATAGAATTCTTAGACATGGGTGACAGTTAATCATTATTTTGTGTGTGTATATATATATATATATATATATATATATATATATATATATATATATATATGTATATATTACCAGCCCATTGGTTCTAGTGGGTAGAATGTTTGCCAATGGTCCGAGAGACCTGGATTCAATCGAAAGACTCAAAAAATGGTACTTGATACCTCCTTGCTTAACACTCAGCATTTTAAGATATGTATCAAGGGTAAAGTGGAGCATGTAGTGCATCCATATAGCAGTATCGACATGACTGCTGCTTGGAAAAAACTGCGTTTTATTTTATTGGTCAGGTCTGACTTGTATATGACCGATGATCTATTGATAGCTGTCCATGCCTTTGCTAGTAAAGTGCTGATGTCTGTCTCAGTTGATGAGACACTGCTTCCTAGGTAGGTGAACTTGTCCACTAGTTTCAGAGAACTTCCATAGAAAAAAAAAAAAAAAATATATATATATATATATATATATATATATATAAAACTGGAGAATGAAAAATTCTCTCTGTATTCAAATTAAATGTCTATGAATACTACTCTCTATTTAAGAAAGAATAACTACATACGTTGAAACAAATGAAGAGACACTTTTACAAAGGTCAATCAGTTAAATCAATATGCAGTGAATTGTTTGTATTCTAACTATGGACAGGAACTTTATGTTGAAATATCAAGGCAGGGGTCTGCATTCTTCAAAAACAAACAATAAAAATGATGATGACTTCTGAGCAGACGCTTAAATATAAATAAACAGACACCAGTATTTTTTCTAGATCTTATATTTAATGAAGATATAAATAAGTTAGCCAATTGTATTTGAGGACAACCTGAAGTCTTCTTTTTCAATAGCTTCTCCACTGAGGTGTAGGTTAGGGTGCTATTCCTTTCCCTGGATTGCGCCACTAACTCTTGATCCATACTTTATGATGCTGAGTGTCAAGCAAGGAGGCATCAAATACTATTTTTTGAGTCTTCGGTATGACTTGACCCAGAATTGAACTCCAGTCTCCCAGGCCACTGGCGAACACTCTAACCATTATAGCATAAAGATATATGATAATTTCTCTATATACAATTAAAATTCTTATGTTTTGTATGTGTGTGTGTGTGTGTGTGTGTGTGTATATATATATATATTAAAGTTTTCTTTAATGTTTAGACTAAAGAGATATTTCTGGATGAACTGTCCCCATACATAGATTATGAGAAGAAGGAACCATCTTATACTGGTTTTTGGTTATAGAGGATAAAGGGGTTCATGCCTTTTCCAAGTGTATTAGTCTGTTGTACTCCCTACATAATGGAGAATGGCTTCGAACTGACGAAGAAAAGAAGCAGAAGATACCCCGCAACAACAATTACCGACGCCGACTACGCCGATGACATAGCGATACTGGCAAATACACCTGACCAAGCCGAAACACTTCTGCATAGTTTGGAACGAGCAGCAGCAAGCATAGGCCTCCATGTTAATGCACATAAAACGGAATATATGTGCTATAACCAAACGGGGGACATCTCCACTCTAGAAGGAACCCCTCTTAAACTAGTAGACAAATTCACGTACCTAGGAAGCAGCGTCGAATCAACCGAAAAGGACATCGAAATGAGGTTAACGAAAGCATGGACAGCTATCAATAGGCTATCGACTATATGGAAATCAGACCTAACCGATAAAATGAAACGCAGTTTCTTCCAGGCAGCGGTCACATCGATACTGCTATATGGATGCACTACATGGACGCTAACAAAACGGCTGGAGAAGAAACTAGATGGCAATTACACAAGAATGCTGCATGCAATCCTCAACAAGTCCTGGCGGCAACACCCAACAAGACACCAACTGTACGGCCACCTGCCCCCTATCACGAAAACTATTCAAGTTAGGCGAACCAGACATGCAGGACATTGCTGGAGAAGCAGAGATGAACTCATAAGAGATGTACTCTTATGGATCCCCACACACGGCCGCGCAAAAGCAGGACGACCAGCACGAACGTACATTCAGCAGCTATGTGAGGATACAGGTTGTTGTCCTGAAGACCTGCCTAGGGCGATGAACGATAGGGAGGAGTGGCGAAAGAGGGTCAGGGATATCCGTGCTGCCAGCACGATATGATGATGATGATGACAACATAAATACACGTAAACGGAGCGTCAAGGTAGTTGACCAGACCCACGTGACACAGTCATGTGTGATATCACTTGCATAGTGAACGTATAGTCACTACTCCTCAGGACTCTCAGCTTCCTATTAGCTAACTGCTCGTGGGGTAATGGTTACCGTCCTAGGAAATAGACATGGCGACACGAGTTCAAATCCTGGACGAGACTAATTGCATTTCACATAGCACTAATACCCTTGGGAAAGGTATGAGTCCAATTATTCTTCCTCCAGCTATGGATAAATAGTAGGACAGACTGGGTTCTTCAGCCTTGATGAAGCAACTAGTCTAGGAGAAGGAAAACTCTGAATTCAAACCTGTTAAACTTCGCTTAAAAATTGACCTTGTGTCACATCCTGCCCGAGCGGAGGGATTGGTAAATATGAATAGGGCAGACTGAGTTCTTCATCCTTGCTGAGGCAACTAGTCTAGGAGAAGGAAAACTCTGAATTCAAACCTGTTAAACTTCGCTTAAAAATTGACCTTGTGTCACATCCTGCCTGAGCGGAGGGGTTGGGTAAATATGATTAGCTAACTACTGTTTAACCAGGTTCATTTGTATCTTGTTTCTGTGACTTGAATATGTATGTTTTTCTATCTACCTTTTTGTGTTCCCCATGTGTTTCTTTTGCCAGCATCACAACATAGTCTGAAAGTGAAAGTTATAGTGGGACTAGAGTTTGAACTCACTTACTTTGAAGCTGCAGTTTAGCACTTTAGCCAATACACCATGGGGACTCCCTACTAACTGCATTGCATGATGACTTATTAGTTTTTGTTTTTTTTTGCAGTCTTCAAACCAAATACACATTTCTAGATGAACTATCTCTATATATAGGCCGCTTAGGGATTATGGCAAGAGAAAACTGTTTCATACTGGTTTTTAGTCTGTCTAGTCAAAAGCTTGATGGCAAGTACACAAAAATGCTGCAAGCAATATTGAACAAGTCCTGGAGGCAGCACCCTGCAAAGCAGCAGCTGTATTGCCACTTACCACCCATCATAAAAATTATCAAAGTTAGACGAACCAGACATGCAGAACACTGCTGGAGAAGTAAGGATGAACTCATTAGCGATGTACTCCTGTGGACCCCTTCACATGGACGGGCAAAGGCATGATGACCAGCTAGAACCTACATACAGCAGCTCTGTACCAATATGGGATGCAGTCCTTGAATACCTGCCAGAAGCAATGGATGATAGAGAAGGGTGGTAAGAAAGGGTCAGGGATATATATGCTGATGGTCCGACATGATGATGATGATGAGTTGTTTTTGATGCGGATTTTTCTTATAGTTTTGACTAGTTTGTTTATAGTATAGTGTGTTTTAGTGATGGGTTAGAATGTTTATTGTTTCATCAAATCTAAAGTTGTATTTGATTTATTTATTTTATTTTTGAATATTTTTCTTTTTTTATTTTTGTCGTAAACTACTAAATTGTTCTTATTGGGGTGGGAGATACATTTGCTTGAATTTGAAAGTATTATGTAGAAGAATGTGCTGATACTGACCCATGTCGGTTGAACACTGATCTCCTGGTAACAAATATAACTGTTGTGCTACTAGGGTCACATGACTAGAAATAGTAAATATATAAATAAGTCAGACAGAGGCCTGACAAGGTAGGTAGAGTAGCATAGTATGATGTAGCATTGCGAGTCAGTATTTTAAGTATTGCATTAGCATTCCATACTCAGTATTCGGCATTGTACAAGAGTGAAGAGATTATGAAGAGTCAGCTGAAGTCACCTCCTAAACACAGAACATTATAAAAGAAAGATTGGTGGAGGTGCCCGTGGTGTAATGGTTATCATCGTAGGAAATGGACACGGCCACACAAGTTCAAATCCTGGACGAGGCTAATTGCATTTCACATAGCACTAATACCCTTGGGAGAGATATGAAACCAATTATTCTCCCTCCAGCTGATTTCTTCAGTCTTGATGAAGCAACTAGTCTAGGAGAAGGAAAACTCTGAATTGAAACCTGTTAAACTCCGCTTAAAAATTGACCTTGTGTCATATCCTGCCCGAGCGGAGGGGTTGGTAAATATGATAAAAAAAGATTGGTATTTTCTTCTTAAGAAATTATTATTTTTACTTCTTAAGTTAATTTTCCCTAAGCTTCTAAATGACAATCACCTGGAGGTTGTAGGTTCAATCCTGACTGCAGGCAAGTAACAACACAGGAATAATTAACACTTTGCTACTGGATATTGGCATAATGGTTAGAGTGTTCGCCAATGGCCCGGGATATCTGAGTTCAATCCCAGGTCGAGTCATACCAAAGACTCAAAAAATGGTACTTGATGCTATCTTGCTTAACACTCAGCATTATAAGGTATGTATCAAGGGTAAAGTGGAGCAATCCAGGGAAAGGAGTAGCGCCCTCCCTTACACCTCAGTGTTGTAGCTATCAAAAAGGGAGCCTTCGGGTCACCCTCAACTACGGTCACCAACTACTTTAAGTCATTTGTAGGTCTATTATCATTGTAGGAATTTCTTTTCATGTCTGCATTTAAGAGTTGTTTGTAGGTTTATTTATGATAGGAGGAATTTCTTTTCATATCTGCATTCAATAGTCGTTTGTAGATTTATTATCATAGGAGGAATTTCTTTTCATATCTGCATTTAGAAATGAACTGTCATGCCTAGGGCCCATTTTTTGGGAGGGGTCATATTCTACTGTTGAGGATACAATTGGCATATTCTTAGCCTCTCAAACATGGCAAAAATCACTTGGGTCTGGAGTTTAGCAGTTCACATCTTCAAGTGAACTGTTAGAAGCTCAGACAGGTATGACAGCTATTAACTACTATTTTTTTAATCCAGGACATGTTAGAGAAATAACTGGCATGAATTCATTTTGTATTTTAGACATGTTTGTTAATTCAGTAACTCCTTTCTTCTAATCCTAAGCAAACTGTCAGGTAGGCACCTCTTGGTAAATATTATGTCTTTTATTTTTCTTGACTCTATACAAAGCTTATGTAATTTATGTTGCAACTGTATTAGTTTTCCTGTCGGTTAAATGATACAACTACTCTTTTACAAGAATGACATTAACCTTCAAGGGTTGTTTAATACAACTCATGCAGGTTGATATGCCATTAGACAAAGAAACCAAACCAACTGTTTTTCAACAAGGATGGCTTTGGCATTACATAATCCAGGAAAGTTGATATGTCATTAAACAAAGTAACCAAACCATCCTTGTTGAAGGATGGTTTTGGCATCAAATAACTCATTAAAGTTGATATGCCATGAAACTAAACCAACTGTCTTTCTACAAGTATGGCTTTGGCTTCAAATAATCCATGAAGGCTGATGTGCCATTAAACAAAGAAAACAAATCAAAACTAAGGGAAGGCCTTATCTGATGGCATAAGACTTTTGAGGGAATGTATTTGTGTTTAGCTTCATGGTCATAAACAGTATGAAAAGCTTCAAAAATTAACTATCTTTTAAAAACTCTGAGAATATTTATATAAAAATGCACTAAATATGATTTCATTAACTTGGGGAGTTCCCATAGTGTAATGGTTAAAGTGCTGGACTGCA
The DNA here is from genome assembly GCA_963585895.1 of Sepioteuthis lessoniana. Taxonomy (NCBI): domain Eukaryota; kingdom Metazoa; phylum Mollusca; class Cephalopoda; order Myopsida; family Loliginidae; genus Sepioteuthis; species Sepioteuthis lessoniana. Next base: position 57,509 of record CAUZXS010004642.1, read on the forward strand.
CTATTATATTCACTTTCAAAGTAATACCCTTGAGTAAGGTATGAATTTTCTTATCCTTTAAGCTAAGGGGTAAATAGTACCACTGCTGTTCTTCTACAAGGATAGCTTTGGCATTAAATAATCCATGAAGGTTGATATGCCATTAAACAAAGAAACAAATAGTACCACAACTTCTACAAGGATGGCTTTGGCATTGAAAAATCCACAAAGGTTGATATGCCATTAAACAAAAACTTTAAATAGTACCACTACTGTTCTTCTACAAAGATGGCTTTGGCATTAAATAACCCCTGTAGGTTGATATGTCATTAAACAAAGAATCCTAAAATAGTACCACAACTGTTCTTCTATAAAGATGGCTTTGGCATTAAATAACCCCCATGGGTTGATATACCATTAAAGAAAACTTTAAATAGTACCACTACCATTCTTCTACAAAGATGGCTTTGGCATTAAATATCCTATCCTGACCGGTCTTCCTCACTGCTCTGGACCCTCTTGTCCTTCTGCTGTCCAGTATCAACTGCCCTCTCCGTCGTCCATCGCCAACTGCCTTCTTTGAGTTCCTTTATCCAACTCTCTTCTCACGTTCCCTTACCCACTTCCAGTCACGCCGAGATCTCGAGTCCAAAACCCTTTGTCTGGTTTCGCGCCAAAACCGACAAAGGAATCGTCTGCTTGGTGGACCTCCTACATAGTTTCACACCTAATCAGTTGGTTACATTGCTGGTTACCAACTGATTATGTTGTTGGTACAGTCACTAGGACTGATCCCAGAGGGTTACATGCTAATTTGGTTCATTTGCTATGAACAATACTACTGATTGGTCCAAATAAAAAATTTTTTTTTAAATTACACTTTAATTTCAAAAAATGTGATAAAATTGTTAAACACATAGGTTTTTAGTTCTTAAAACAGCTGTGTCTCAAATAGTTTAAACTCATGACTCAAGTTGACTACTGTTTTGGGTATGATAGTAAACTGAATTCAGTGGTGAGGTTCCTGTTCTGGAAATCAGGAAAGTGTAGAGTACTCCATTGCTATTACTCTCAGATTCACTCGAATCTGGAGAGTAATCTTTGGAAGAAATAGGTTTGTTTGAAAATTAGTATTAGATAAGAATACTTTAAACCACATAACTGTGCAAATTATTTTTATTAAGAATTGTTACTTGAATCTATAATTGTTTAAAAAGAATTATTATTATTAGTTATTTTAAACCATACAATTGTATACAATTGGTTATTTGTATGGTTATTTTAAACCATACAATTTAAACCATACAATTGCCTCACTGAAACTAGTAGACAAATTCACCTACCTAGGAAGCAGCGTCTCATCAACCGAAAAGGACATTGACACGCGGCTAACAAATACATGGCTATAGATCATATGGAAATCAGACCTGACCGATAAAATGATAGTACCATTACTATTTAACAAGGATGGCTTTGGGATTATTTAATCTCCAAAGGTTGATATGCAATTAAACAAAGAAACTAAACCAAAAACCAGTATAAAAAGGTTCCTTCTTTTCATAATTCCATAATGCCTATATATAGGGACAATTTATCTGGAAATGTCTCTTTCATCTGAAGATGGCAGAAAACTAAGTCACCATGCAGTTTATCTGGAAATGTCTCTTTCGTTTGAAGATGGCAGAAAACTAAGTCACCATGCAGTTTATCTGGAAATGTCTCTTTCGTTTGAAGATGGCAGAAAACTAAGTCACCATGCAGTGTTGATATTTATGTCTATGCTATACACACAGACACACAAATAATAAGAATTCTCATAATATATAGAGTCATTATACAGTTTCCTGCCATGGTTGACTGAATTACCTTACCTGTTTTAAACAAGCTTTCTATAAATAAATTTTCCTAGAAAACGATTTACTCTCTTATTATTATTAACTGTGAATGATATTTTATTGCAATTCACTCAGGTTTTTATTTCGATGATATTAAGGAATACCCTGCACTGGAAACAATAAAGGATAGTCTTCTGCTGCGATTTGAATTTATAACTTTTCTTGCCTCAAGGAAGTCTGGTTATTTGTATCAGCTGCCTTACCATCTAAGTTATAAGAACAGTTTAGTATAGCAAAAGTCCAAATCATACCTCTAAAGCCATCCCATACTCTTGCCTCCAGTCTGTCAGCACATGTTTGTTGTCATTTCTTTTATATACTTGTAATGTTAACGAGCCGCCGCAGGCATTGGCTTCCATGTCAATGCACACCAAACAGAATATATGTGCTATAATAAAACAGGCAACATCTCCACACTAGACGGAACCTCACTGAAACTAGTAGACAAATTCACCTACCTAGGAAGCAGCGTCTCATCAACCGAAAAGGACATTGACACGCGGCTAACAAATACATGGCTATAGATCATATGGAAATCAGACCTGACCGATAAAATGAAATGCAGTTGCTTCCAGGCAGCGGTCATATCGATACTGCTGTATGGATGCACTACTTGGACGCTAACTAAACGACTGGAGAAGCTCGACGGCAATTACACAAGAATGTTGCAAGCAATAGTGAACAAGTCCTGGCGGCAACACCCCACAATGCACCAAATATACGGCCACCTGCCTTCCATCACGAAAACTATCCAAGTTAAATGAACTAGACACGCAGGACACTGCTGGAGAAATAGGGAGGAGCTCATAAGTGATGTACTCCTGTGGATCCCTACATATGGCCGGGCAAAAAAGCAGGATAACCAGCTCGAACATACATACAGCAGCTATGTGAGGATACGGGATGTAGCCCTGAAAACCTGCCAGAGGCGATGAACGATAGGGAGAAGTGGCGAGAGAGGGTCAGGGATATCAGTGCTGGCAGCATGACATGATGATGATGAATGTTAAATGCAATTTTTTTATTCCCCCCCCCCAAAAAAAATGAAATACACTGTCTTTTGTCTGGCTTTGGACCAACTAGTTATTGGGTCCAAACTTGTTCTGGCAAATCCCCATGGCATTGTGGGTGACATGTTAAACAGTGACATAATAAGCAAGTTTGATTTCCAGTCAATCTATTACATTCACTTTTGGACTAATGCCCTTAGGAAAGTTATGAACTCCTTTATCCTTCCCTCTCCAGTTGTGGGTTGAATAGTACCACTACTCTTCTTCTACACAGATGGCTTTGGTATTAAATGACCCATGAAGGTTGATATGCCATTAAATAAAGAAACCAACCAAATTATTTGGTCCCAAGGTTACCCTAATAACCAGAATCCACTGTATAGAGGTATGTTCAAAAAGTATAGAGACTGAAACTGTATTTACCAATACAGAAATGAACAATGAATGAAATGTTAATTTTCTCTGAAATAGTCTCCTGGGCATTCAACTCATTTGTTCCAGCAACAAGTTTTCTGTTGATCAAAGTACCTTTGATGCTCATTTTTTGATATGTTGTGTCCTCCATGTCTTCAAATCCTATCTTTCAGATGAATTCTCATTTTGGAGAATATGAAAAAGTAACATAGATCTTAGGGGGTCTTGTGAGTAGAGATGGTGCTGCACTTGCACAATCCTGTGTTTCACAGACTGATGTTTGTTGAGTATGGAGGGTGATGCACTTGCACAATCCTGTGTTTCTCAGACTGAGGTCTGTTGAGTATGAAGGGTGATGCACTTGCACAATCCTGTGTTCCACAGACTGAGGTCTATTGAGTATGAAGGGTGACGCACTTGCACAATCCTGCTTTTCACAGACTGAGGTCTGTTGAGTATGGAGGGTGATGCACTTGCACAATCCTGTGTTTTGCCATGAACATTTTTTTTTAATTCTAATCTTTCAACCTCCATATTTTTAAAAATCAACTTTGTATATTTTTAAAAACTTTTTTTTAACTGTTATCACCTTTTTATTTTATACAGAAGTTCTATCACGTTGTGTTTTTTGGCAAGAAAGTATCACGTGCCTGGGTAACACTTTCCAATATTGCTCCCTTTTCTGAAAGTAAACCTCCGCCAACAAGCAAAGGAATGGTAAGTATTCAGCATAAAAATGTTAATATCTTAATGCTTATTTATGCAATTCTAATTGTAGGATTTGTCAAGTTGTGTAGGGCAATTAGTAGCGATAGCCAAGAGTAATTAATCATGTTAGCTAAGAGCAATCAGTCATGAAGACAGGAAAACTCAATTACCGATTGAGGAACAGGAGCTATTTATGGTGCCTTGGGGCATCCCATTGTGCACAAGTGGGGTATTCCATTGCATAGATCTTGATTGGCTGCTTGTAAGTAAGTAGAAGTATTTTATTATATAAACCAGCTTCAGTTTAGCATTGTAAGGAAGACTGCACTGAGCTACGACCTGCTTTATTTTTGTCTGCCAGCTGGACGCTTTATGGAGGTATGTGTTATTGTTATTCTAGACTAATAATACTAGGGTAAGTGAAAAAAATTTTGCAATATTTTGATAACTTGAGGCACAATTCAGCAATTCCAGATGATTTTGCCAGGGTTTTGAAGGTGACAAACCACACTGTGAAATGCCGAGGCTGCCTGTTATTCTCAGAGTGCTACTCGCCAGATTTGGATCTGTGATGGTCCTTGACCTACACATGAACTTTTCTCTATCTTACCACCAAAAAAAAGTTGTTAGGTAAAGACATACCAAAAATCTCGAGACAGTAACAGTATTGCCATCTTTGATGACACAAGTGAAAGTTATCAGTCCCAAACTTTACGATGGTAACCAAGCCTTACTCTCTAAACAATATCGAGACTGATAAGCAAGTAAGCATTTCAAATGATATAAAAGCTTTTACGTTCAAAATGTACATGTTCAGAGGTCAATAATCATACAATGCATCTTTTGTAAGATGTTGCTTATTAACAAAATAATATGTATATCTGAAGAGGTTGGTTTCTCTTATGGAGTGGCCAGCTGAAATAAATTTATAATAGCCAAATGACAATTTGTGGAGTTTTTTACAATTATATGAATTTGCTCTGTATGAAATTTATAAATTCATATATTAATTATCATACATTGAGCACTCCTGGAGATTTAAAAGAATCCTCTTATATATTTTCAAACTGAATTATTCCAAACTCACCTTCTTTGGATATATATATATATATATATATATATATATATATATAAAAGGCAGTTGTTTCAACTCAAATTTCTTTTATTCATCACCTTTTTGTTGTTAGGATAGTTTAAATACAATGGTGCTTAGTCACAGTCAGTTTCTCGCCCAAGTGATCAAACGCCATTGATTCTGTGTTTATGCTGTCCTCACTTAGATATATACATGCTCTGATATTAAGTTCTCTTTATTTATAGATGTAACAAAGTATATATACATATATATATATACTAGCAGAAGTTCCTGGTCCATGACTGGACTAAAAGGATTTTATGAACATCAGTTAGAAGAGAAGAGTAAGCTAAGAATTTGAAATATGTCCTTATTTGGAGTTGAAAGATTTTTGCCTATTGATTCAAATGAAAATTATTGTTAATTCAAGAGTTTAAAAAAAATTTTTTTTCGTTCACATTTAAAATAATATATAAAAATATATAACCCTATTCTAGGAAAAGGTTTAAAATGTTTTCACTATTTTCTCTTTTTTTTTTTGGTTGCCAATAAATGTTTTATAACTAGTTAATAATTTTCAAAAAAGCAGCATAGTTTTAATTCAAATTTTTATTTATGCTTTAAAATTTTAACAATAAAAGAATCTATTCATTCACATATTACAATATTTTATTTTTTTTTAATTCTTTGTTTACTTTTAAAATATAATTTTAAAAAGTGCAACCCTAATCTTATGAGTGGTTTAAAAGATTATTATATTTTTTTATAAATAAAACAAAAATCTAAATTCAGTTCTTAATTGCCTATTGAGTTACAGTAATAAAAATGTATTCATATAATTTATTTTCTTTTTTATCCTATAAAAAATATAACAATCAAAAGAAGCTAAGAATTAAAAATGTAATAAGTGATATGTAGAGTTAGCTAATAATTGAAGAAGCCAGATAAGCTTGAAGAAAAGATTTATTCAACTAAGAACTGGTGTTAAGGGTAGCCACGGCTAGTATGGCGTTTCACCAGTCAACTAAACAAAAGAGGAACAATTCGTTCCCAGTAAGTAAGGGAGATAATAGGAACTTCTGCTAGTATATATATATATGTATATATACTTTGTTACATCTATAAATAAAGAGAACTTAATATCAGACAGAGCATGTATATATCTAAGTGAGGACAGCATAAACACAGAATCAATGGCGTTTGATCACTTGGGCGAGAAACTGACTGTGACTAAGCACCATTGTATTTAAACTATCCTAACAACAAAAAGGTGATGAATAAAAGAAATTTGAGTTGAAACAACTGCCTTTTTTATATATATATATATATATATATATATATATATATATCCAAAGAAGGTGAGTTTGGAATAATTCAGTTTGAAAATATATAAGAGGATTCTTTTAAATCTCCAGGAGTGCTCAATGTATGATAATTAATATATGAATTTATAAATTTCATACAGAGCAAATTCATATAATTGTAAAAAACTCCACAAATTGTCATTTGGCTATTATAAATTTATTTCAGCTGGCCACTCCATAAGAGAAACCAACCTCTTCAGATATACATATTATTTTGTTAATAAGCAACATCTTACAAAAGATGCATTGTATGATTATTGACCTTTATCACCACAGTGCCCTTATCTTTTAGGTGGAAAATTTTGTGTATTCAAATGAAACGTAATCGTTAATTCTATCAATGATTTATTTCTTCTTTTTTAGTTCCACTGATTAAAAATTAATATATTTTCTTCTAACAAATATGAAAAAATAATTTTTAAATCAGTTTTTGAGTTATTATAAAGAACGTTTTTATTTAAATTTTTTTATTTTAAATATCTTTTTTATCCTGTAAAAATGCAAATTATCGGTAGGTACAATAAAAAGAAGCTAAGAATTTAAAATATAAAATTTTTCATATTGCAATTTCTTTGTTTGGTTTACATATAAAATAGTATCTCAAAAAAAGTACCCATTTGTTTGAAACATTTGAAACATTTTTATGATTGTTTTTAATTCTCCCCAAAATTAGGAATTTTTTTACACTTAGTACTAAATTACAAAACAATGATTTTTGAAAAAGCGTTAAATTCAAATTTTGTCTATGAAATCCATGCAATATGGCAAATCTGAAGAGTTTTCCTCTCTTTTGTATTTATGAAGAATTGTGGAGAATTTCACTGATTGGTTAATTCTTAATTATTGAATTCTATCATTTAATTATTAAAAAACAAAATCAAAAAATAAATTTTGTACTTTTCCTTATTATAAACATATTAAAGTGTATACACAATTTTAATGTTCAAGCCATTGGCTTCATGAGTAGAGTGTTCGCCAATGGTCCAGAAGACTAGGAGTCAATCCCAGGTTGAGTCATACAAAGACTCAAAAAATGGTACTTGATGCCACCTTGTTTAACACTCAGTATTATAAAGTAAGGATCAAGGATAAGGTGGAGCAATCCAGGGAAAGGAGTAGCACCCTTCCCTACACCTCGGTGTAAAAGCTATTGAAAAGAAGGCTTCGGGTCACTCCTAACATCTCTTTTCTAATTTGTTACATACATACCTAAACTGACACAAATCTAAGATATATGTGTATATATATATATATATATATATATTGTCATACACAAACAGACTGTTTCATTGTATCACAAACTCCTCAGTGTGGCTAGGTACACAAGATGCCTCAGTGTATGTATGTATGTATGTATATTACAGTTAAAATTCTTAAAATTGCTATATATCATGTAAATTAATGTTCTTATGCATCATGATTAAAAAAAACAACAATCTAACAAAGTCTGGTGGTGTCGTGAGATTCTGCTGGGGCACTCTGGGCTAGTGGTAATGATGCTTCAGCCCGAAACCATGCCTGAACCCAGAGTCATCATCTGATGAAGGCTTTGTTGGAAGTAATGCTGTTGTACAAACATCAGTTATTGTATGATACCTTTTAATTCATCATGATAAATCATGAGACACTTAACAAATATAAAAACAGTTTAGATACTTTTTATATATATATATATATATATATATATATATATATATATATATATATATATATATATCTAAGATAGATCTATCTATCTATATATATATATCTAAGATAGATCTATCTATCTATATATATATATATCTATATATATATATATATATATATATATATATATATATATGATATATATCATATATATATATATATATATATATATATATATGTGATCATCAAACCAAGATATATATATATATATCTTGGTTTTATGATCACATGAACAAGAAAATAACAGTCACTAAGCTTTCATTGACTCTGTGCCAATGCTATATTAACTTAGATATGTATATGGTGACAGACAATTCTTCACAAGGTTAAATATATCAGTTGTTAAATATATTTAAAATCCCAGTGATCAAACTGAAGATCTTATTTAGATTGCTGTTCCTTAATATAGCATAGACACAGAGTCACCTTGTTTAGTGACTGTTAGTCTCTTGTCCATGTGATCATCAAACCAAGATATATATATATATATATATATATATATATATATATATATATTATGCATTTTTAAAAGTTGAAAGCATTTTTTAATTCTATGTGTTATTAAAGAATGATGAAATTAAATAAACTGTATGTTTTTTTCATATTCTCATTTTAAAGCCTCGAGTCAAAACACAGGAAGTCAATGTAGCTGAGAAACTTGCTATAAAGGCTTTGGAATTGCAATAAAAGTAAGTTTAAATCATAATCGTTGATTATTTTGATGAATTTATACTACTTATAAGATTATACTTATGCTGAAAAAGCTTTTCAAAGCTTTATATATTAAGCAGCCACACACCATATTTATCTAACAGATATATATATATATATATATATATATATATATATATATATATATATATATATATGCAAATTTCATTAAACATAATAGACATTTTATGTCTACATATTTTCTTTTGGATCCGTTCGAATTCCCGTATTACTTTTATCGTATTCGGGGGGAACTGATTAAGGTATTGTCCATAGTTGTATGTATCCCTAGTACTTTCTGCCCGACTTTGGGCCATCATCAGGGGAGAATCTATTACAAAAGTGATGTAACTTTTGTTTTAGCAAATTACTACTGTGTAAGGACGTCTTTGCTGTTGGAGATTATGGCGCTTGCTTTTAAATGTAATTCTGTAAATAGTGCCAGTAGCTAAAGACATTTAAGTACGTTAGCACTGGTTTGATAATTAATTCTATTAAGTGCTGGTTGCAGGTTTCTAATATATAGTGCTTCGAGAATCTGAAGTTTTTGTTTATTTTGATGTTCGAGTATTGTTGTGTTGTCGGTGAGAATTTTTCGTAGTTGTGTTGTTGGGCATGAATGTTTTTTTAAATGCTGAGCTATTGAACTTGTGTCAGAAAGGTGCATTTGTCGGGCAGAAAGTACTAGGGATACATACAACTATGGACAATACCTTAATCAGTTCCCCCCGAATATGATAAAAGTAATACGGGAATTCGAACGGATCCAAAAGAGAATATGTAGGCATAAAATGTCTATTATGTTCAATGAAATTTGCATTAACAAAGAAATGCTGCCTAAATATACATATATATATATATATATATATATATATATATATATATATATATATATCTGACCCCTCCGCTCAAGCAGGATGTGACACAAAGGTCAACTTTTTAAGCAGAATTTAGTAGGTTTGAATTCAGAGTTTTCCTTCTCTTAGACCAGTTGCCATACCAAAGTTAAAGAGCACAGTATGCCCTACTATTTACCCATAGCTGGAAGGAGAATATTTATTTCCCAAGGGTATTAGTGCTATGTGAAAGGCAAATAGCTTCATCCAGGATTTGAACTTAAGTCCCCGTGTCCATTTCCTATGACTGTAACCCCAAATCCCCAAGTGCCTAGCATCTAATGTGTACTGTTTTTCAAAAAATTGTTCATTCTGCATCTTATATGTTCAAGGTCCAGTTCATGGGTAGGCTAACTGCAAATGGTGGTTCCAATGAACTGAACTGCTTCATTCAGGATTTGAACTTGTGTCACCATGTCCATTTCCTATGACTGTAACCCCAAAACCCCAAGTGCCTAGCATATAATTGTTCATTCTGCATCTTATATGTTCAAGGTCCAGATCTGCAAATGGTGGATCCAATGAACTGAACTGCGAACAACTTACCTTCAAAACTGGGAAATAGTTTTGTATTCTCTTTCAACTTTTTGTTTTAATTAGTTTTTTATTACAACCTATTAGGTCATTATTTCCAAGAAAATGAGGAACAATGTTTATCAAAGATAATAATAAAGGATAAGTTTTGATATTTCTTTAGGACCACTGTTGTAAACTAGTACCGCTTTTAATTTGGCCTCAGGCGTGTTTTAGTCCATTTGGATGGAGGGGTAGAATCTGCCAACTGCATCTCTGCTTAAGGGAAAGACTCTTTTGCCCCACTCTTGAGTGTCTTGAATATAACACTAAAACATCTGATGGTGAGTCTCCAATCCTGGACCTTTGGAGAATGTGGAGTACCCCATCATTCCCATTACTCTTTGGTCCAGTCTGGCTTGGAGTGGTAGTACCTGTTAGGGTCCCATCTATGAGTCAAGTAGAAATTATTTAATCCTTTTCTATACTTGAAATCATTTAACTGTGCAAACAAATGGTTAATATCAAATTGAATTATTAGTATCAGCAACTGATTCTTGAAACTATTTTAACTCTGTGCAAATAAAACTATTAGTGTTAGATAGCAATACTGGAAACCATTTGAATGTGTGCAAACAATAAATGGCAATAATTATAACCATTTAACTGTGTGCCAGCAAATAAGCTCTGGCTTGTTTAAAAATAATCTTAGATTATTTACTCGTCTCATTGGCCTAGTATTCAGCAATGGTCTGGGAGACTTGGGTTCAATCCCCGGTCGCGTCATACCAAAGACTTTAAAAATGGTACTTGATACCTCCTTGCTTAACACTCAGCAATATAAGGTACGTATCTCGGGTAAAGTGGAGCAATCCAGGGAAAGGAGTAGCGCCCTACCCTACACCTTGATGTAGTAGCTATTGAAAGGGGAGCCTTCTGGTCGCACTCGACTACAGTCACCAACTTTACTTTTACTTATATATATATATATATATATATATGTATATATATACAAACAGGATGGCTTTAAATCAAATAACCTATCAGGCATATTTACATAGCATAATAAATGAGAGGAAGAAATAACATTAGAAATGGATTACTATGTAGTCTTTTGAATGCAAGAAAAGATGATGTGCAAGTTGCTACTCAAAGTCGGTCACCAAGGGAACCAGGCAAAAGAACGTTAGGAATTAATTGTCTCTCGTTTCATGTTCAAGATGAGGTCAGTCACCAAGGCAACAAAGAAAAGGGACACTTCTTTTTATATACTTGGCAGAATTATTCTTGAGTTAAAAGTTCAACAAAATTTTAATGATAACATGCATAGACTGATACATAAAATGAATTAAGATGCTGAGACTATAGGTAAATATTGTTCTTATTGAAAAGTTTGTCTTTTTTTAGTAACATTTATTTTTTGTGTCAGAATGATACATTAAGTTTAGCATTATATAATATAAAAGAGACTTTTGTATTTCTTTCTTTTATCTGATAGAATGAAAAATTGTTTGTTGATAAAATAATGTGTGAGGGTGTCCTCGTGGCGTGATTGTTAAATTGCTGGACTGCCCATGGTGTAATGGTTATCGTCGTAGGAAAGGGACACGGCAACACAAGTTCAAATCCTGGATGAGGCTGATTGCATTTCACATAGCACTAATACCCTTGGGAAAGGTATTAATCCAATTATTCTCCCTCCAGCTATGGGTAAATAGTAGGACAGACTAGGTTCTTCAGCCTTGGTTCGGCAACTAGTCTAGGAGAAGGAAAACTCTGAATTCAAACCTGTTAAACTCCGCTTAAAAATTGACCTTGTGTCATATCCTGCCCGAGCGGAGGGGTTGGTAAATATGGTTAAATTGCTGGACTGCGTAATCGTAATAAGTGAGTTTGAACTCCAATTGTGCTATTACGTTCACTTTTGGACAAATACCCTTGGGAAAGGTATGAACCTCCTATCCTCCCAGCTATGGGTTAAATAGTACTTCTACTGTTCTTCAAGAAAGATGGATTTGCCATTAAATAACCCAAGAAGGTTGATATTCCATTAAACAACAAAAACAGATAAACTATAATGTGTGTATGTGCGCAAGTTTATCTATGGATAAGATGTGGCACAAGATCAATTTTAAGTGGAGTATAAATGGTATGAATTCAGAGTTTTTCAAAGTGTGTGTGAAAAATGGAATTTTTTCACTTTTGTTCTATTGGAATTAGAAATTCTTCAGGTGAAAACTTTTGAGTGTAGAAAAGAGAAGAGTTTTCTAAAATACCTGGCTGAATAAGGTGCCTTTTTTTTTGTTTTTTTATTTTCATTTTTTTCTTTGGGGTAGCGTGAAGTTTGTTGACTGATGGTGGCTCATGGATATGTATATATGTGTGGGTGTGTATATTAGGGTAGGTTGATTTT
>CAUZXS010004643.1:0-40000 GCA_963585895.1 Sepioteuthis lessoniana
TCTTTTTCTTCTTCTTTTTTCACAGGAGCTTGATACAGAGCCGGTTTTCAACCCGAGGGCCACTGGCCAAAGTCCAGACGACGCGACTTGTCTATTCGGCTAACTGCCCTCCCCGACTGACAGCTGAGGTCAAAAACTTCTGTCATCATATAATTTTCGGACACCCGCACTTTTTTCCATCCGGCGCAATTCACGTGATCGATTTCCACTCTCCTTTATTTACCTTAAGACAGAGCTGCATATCATGTAACATGTGTGAGTGTGAGTGTGTGTATGTGTGTATGAGTAGTGTTCAAAATGTATCGAGACTGAAGATATATTTACCGAGATGAACTTACCGGGACAGAAATGAACATCATAGAAACGTTAACTTTCTTCAAAATAGTCCTCCTTAGCTTGCGAGACATATTTCTTTTGGCCGAAGCACCTTTAAAACTATTATTTCGATACAGTGTGATATATCATCCTCAATTTTTGCATTAGGGGGAATTTTCAATCAAGGAAGTAAGAAAAAATCGCACAGAAAAATGAACTCATGAGTAACGTTCTTCAGTGGACCCCGACACATGAACACACCAGTATTGACCGACCTGCAAAAACTTACATTGGTCGGCTCTATCCGGATACTGGGTGCCATGTAGGGGACTTACCTAGTGTGATGACTGACTGGAATAGATGACGAAAGAGAGAGAGAAAGAGAGGGAGGTACTGCTTATACAGAAACTCGTTTTTCTTTAGAAAACAATTTTGTTCAAAAAGTGCTGACGTTGGCTTCATCTTTTTTTACCCCAAAAAGGCAATGTATCGTCTCGACAGAAATTTGGTGTTCTAAACCTCATCATTTTGTTATGGAAGTGGCTCAGCTGGGCACAGGTATCATGTGCCGAAAGTGTATTCTTGTATATCTAATTATTATAGTTAAAAAACACACACACACACACACACACACACACACACACACATATATATATATATATATATATATATTATAAGACATGAACCTATGCATATGTATGTAACCACTCTGGTTGTTATTGAAGTCTGATCGTATTGTGTCTGCTTTAATTCAATTTTATGTAATTAGATGTAAAAATATATTTTTGTCTGTTCTTATCCTTCTGGAAACCAACGTTCGCCTTAAAATAAAATGTTACTTCACTATTCTGACTCACTAAATAGTACAATATATATATATATATATATATATATATATATATAATGCACTATATATGTATGTATATATATATAGAGAGAGGCTATATTGTATATATATACATGTATTATTTAAACGTCAGAATAGTAAATTTATCTGTGTTCAGAGTTTTTTTTACTATTGTCTTCATCCATATTGTTATATATATAACGTTTCGGCCGATATATCCTCCGGCTGAAACGTTGTGAATATAACAATAAAGATGAAGACAATAGTCCGAAAACCCTGAATGATAAAAACCACCAAGCTTCTTTTCAGAAATTCAGGCAATTAATATCTGATATATGTATATATATAAATAACTAGATAGATAGAGAGAAAGAAGAAAAAAGTTGAAATAGTTTGAATACAAGTTATGAAAAAGGTAACTGGAATTTTATATATATATATATATATATATATATATATATTTCATTAAGCATAATAGACATTTTATGCCTACATATTTTCTTTTGGATCCGTTCGAATTCCCGTATTACTTTTATCGTATTCCGGGGGAATTGATTTAGGTATTGTCCATAGTTGTATGTATCCCTAGTACTTTCTGCCCGACTTTGGGCCATCATCAGGGGGAATCTGTTACAAAAGTGATGTAACTTTTGTTTTAGCAAATTACTACTGTGTAAGGACGTCTTTGCTGTTGGAGATTATGGCGCTTGCTTTTAAATGTAATTCTGTAAATAGTGCCAGTAGCTAAAGACATTTAAGTACGTTAGCACTGGTTTGAAAATTAATTCTATTAAGTGCTGGTTGTAGGTTTCTAATATATAGTGCTTCGAGAATCTGAAGTTTTTGTTTATTATTTTGATGTTCGAGTATTGTTGTGTTGTCGGTGAGAATTTTTCGTAGTTGTGTTGTTGGGCATTCAGTGATTCAGTGTTTTCAGTGATTTCTACATGTCAGATCTCGAGAATAGAATTTTCAATAGCATAAAAAAACCTCCAATATACCTAAGATATGTTGATGATATTCTTATTCTTACTAATAATATTAACGAAATCAACATACTACAAGATACCTTCCAAAACAATTCAGTTCTTAACTTTACTCTTGAACTAAACAAAAACAATAAAATTTCCTTTTTAGATGTTCTCATTGATACGAACAACAATAATAACTTCACTACCTCCACCTACAAAAAACCCTCTAGTAATAACTCCTGTACCCTCAACTTTAAAAGTGAATGCCCCTTCAGATATAAAAAAGCAATTATTCGTAATGTAATATCCCGTGCCAAACTAATCTCCTCCTCCAAAACAATATTTTATAAAGAGGTAAAAAACATAAAACAGGCTCTCATCGATAATGGCCAAAACAATATTTTATAAAGAGGTAAAAAACATAAAACAGGCTCTCATCGATAATGGGTTTCCTAACTATATTGTTGATGAACAAATTAAACGTATGATCAAAAATGTTAACCAACAAAATAAACAGTGTACTACTCCATCCTGTCAACAAACATATATCAAACTTTTTTATCGTAACCAAATGCACTACAATTATAAATCCGATGAAAAAATAATGAAAACATTGATTCACAAAAACATACTCCCCACTGATCCTAATAAAAAAATAAAACTTATTATATATTATAATAAGTTTAAAACCTCGAATTTGGTCATTAGAAATAACTCCTCTCCCTCGATTGGGGTGCTGCAAAATACCAACGTTATATATAAATTTAAATGTCCCCTAGGAGATTGTATCTCTGATAATAATAATATATATGTTGGTTTAACCTCAACTACCCTGTCGAGGAGACTTACAATGCACCTTTCTGACACAAGTTCAATAGCTCAGCATTTAAAAAAACATTCATGCCCAACAACACAACTACGAAAAATTCTCACCGACAACACAACAATACTCGAACATCAAAATAATAAACAAAAACTTCAGATTCTCGAAGCACTATATATTAGAAACCTACAACCAGCACTTAATAGAATTAATTTTCAAACCAGTGCTAACGTACTTAAATGTCTTTAGCTACTGGCACTATTTACAGAATTACATTTAAAAGCAAGCGCCATAATCTCCAACAGCAAAGACGTCCTTACACAGTAGTAATTTGCTAAAACAAAAGTTACATCACTTTTGTAACAGATTCTCCCCTGATGATGGCCCAAAGTCGGGCAGAAAGTACTAGGGATACATACAACTATGGACAATACCTAAATCAATTCCCCCGAATACGATAAAAGTAATACGGGAATTCGAACGGATCCAAAAGAAAATATGTAGGCATAAAATGTCTATTATGTTTAATGAAATTTGCATTAACGAAGAAATGCTGCCTAAATATACATATATATATTTATATATATATATATATATATATATATATATATATATATACACACATATATATCCACGCACACACACACATACACACATACATACGCACACACACTCAGATCTAATATTAAATTTAACAATTTGAAATATGGTATTAAATTCAACTATTTATGTTCTTCATCGTTTGTTGTTCCTGTCCATCTTTTTGTATCTCATTACCTATAGTTGTTCAATATCGATCTTCTCCCTCGTGTGTGACCCATTTATTTATTTCTCTCTCTTTCTCTCTCTCTCTATACATATATAGGAAAAAATTTGTGAATGTTACTAGATACAAGACTTTTTATGTAATGTTTATATATATATATATATATGTATATATATCTTTCCACACACGTGCATTCACCTCTGTTCAATAATATCTCTAACGGCTCATTTAGCAAAGGCGTTAATTCCTTAATTTAATAAAATGAGATGTCTTTGGCAGAATGATGGGAATGGCTGTCTTTGATTCTGAAAGTTGGCGCCGCGTGCTGCTTATTTGCGACAGCTCGGTCGTCAGACAAATAAAAGGAGGGAGAAAAGTTGCAAGAGAGAGAGAGAGTGAAAAAGACGCGATAAAAGATGAAAGGAAGAGACACTGGGTGCGAAAAGACTGATAATGAGGGATGCTAAAAATGCAATCACACACACACACACAGATAAACACATACACACATACACACACACACACACACACATATATATATATAAATATGTATGTATATTAAGGTAAGTCTAATGTTTTGCGATATGTGCTAGCCGTGAAAGGTATGTGCTATGGTTGATAGTATCGTGATAGTCGGTGTGTTGGCACGTTCTGCATTACTTCACTCCGTGAGTAATTTGAAAGCTGTAGAGACGAATCGGCCACTCAGTTTAACTCTGGAACTTCTGCTTTCTGATTGGCTGGATGGTTGTGTTTCATGGCTCATCAACTTTGGTTGGTTATTTAATTCCAAATCCAGTTTAATTTGTAAGAGAATAGTTTTTAGATAACATTATTTTTTAACAAACCAGAACGCATTTGTTTGCAGAGTCAAATGCCTTCAAGAATTGCTATTTAACACTGATAATTCATGGCGCGTACTTTTTTTTTGCATACATACGTATTTTACCCCTAACTTTGATGATATTGTTTAGGGCGTGTACTTAGTTTTCATCGTACCGGCACTTTAAAATCCTAAGGTGCGTACACGATTTCAGAATAGCTTTGAGCAGATCAATAGGAGCGTCCTCGTGGTGTAATGGTTAAAGCACTTGACTGCAGGATCGGAGTAAGCGAGTTCGAACTCCAGTTGCGCTATTTCGTTCACTTTCGGAAAAATCCTCAATGGAAAGGTATGAATCCAGTTCTGCCTCCCAGTTATGGTTTAAATAGTATCACTACTCTTCTTCTAGAAGGAAGGATTTGGCATTAAATAACCTTCAACGGTTGATATGCTATTAAGAAAAAAAAGTAGAGCATACTTTTTGATTTCTAAAAATAGACTTTTTTTTTTTTTTTCGGACTTGTCTCTTCAGAAAAATACCGTGACAGCCAGCAATAACGAGGGATGGTTGTTTGTTTGCTTAATGGAATATGATCATTTGTAGGTTATTTAATGCCAAAGCCACCCTTCGAGAAGAACAGTAGTGGTACTATTTAACCCACTTTGGCCGGATAAGGGGGTTCATACCTTTCCCAAGGGCATTTGTCCGAAAGTGAATGTAATAGCGTCACTGGAGTAAGAACTCGCTTACTACGATTCTGCAGTCCATCGCTTTAACCATTACACCACGAGGACACCCCCAACGAGGGATGACTATAAGTTGTTGACAGCAGAGAAAAAAAAAATGGGAAAAAAGAAAAAATCTATCTGGAGGGATTGGTACCCTGATAATTCAATTTAACACATCTCATTTGTTTGTACACAGTTAAGAGTTCAAATATAGTAACCAATACAATATCTCATATAACGATTGGCCTAGTGGGTTGAGTGTTCGCCAATGGTCTGGGAGACCTGGGTTCCATCCCAGGTCGCGGCATATCAAAGATTTTAAAAATGCTACTTGATACCTCCTTGCTTAATACTCAGCAATATAAGGTACGTATGAAGGAGCAAGTGGAGCAATCTAGGGAAAGGAGTTGCGCCTTCCCCTACATCTCGGTATAGTAGCTATTGAAAAGAGACCCTTCTGGTCGCTCTCGACTACGGTCGCCAACGACTACTACTACTACTACTACTACGATTACAGTAAATCATTAAATATTTCTATTTGACCCATAGATAGGACCCTAAAAGGTACTACTGCTCTAGGTTGGAGTGGATCTGGAATTAATGGTAATGAAGAGGTACTCCATACTCCCCAAAGCACCAGGACCATCAGATATTTTGAGTGATATCTTGGATATTCGTTTGGGGTAGGGGTCTTACCACCATGCAGAGATGCAGCCGGCATATTCTCCAGCCCTAGCCATCTGGGTTAGATGCTTTACGAGTTCAAACTGTAACGACTGTTTTCACTCGATGACTGGAAGGCTAATAAATCACGTGATGGTCTTCACCCGCTAATAAAAATTAAATTTTTGATTAATGACTTCACAATTCGGCTTGACTGATGTTGACAAACAATTTAAAATGAGGAAGTATTTCTCTCTCTCTCTCTCACTCTCTCTTCCTCTATCTCTCTCTCTCAGATATCGTTTAGTAGGAATATTACTATTTTAAAAGACTAATAGTTTAAAAAGAATTATTTTTGAAATACTCTAATATTTTCAAAACAAATGTTTTTTGAATGAGAGTAGAAATGTATCAATCTTTTATGGTTTGGTTTTTGCGGTAAGATTTTCAAAACGTAATAGTAAGTAGTAAAGTTGGTGACCGTAGTCAGGGTGACCCGAAGGCTCCCTTTTCAATAGCTACTACACCGCGGTGTAGGGGAGGGCGCTACTCCTTTCCCTGGATTGCTCCACTTTACCCTTGATACGTACCTTGTATTGCTGAGTGTTAAGCAAGTAGGTATCAAGTACCATTTTAAAAGTCTTTGGTATAACGCGACGTGGGATTAAACCCAGGTTTCCCAGACCATTGGCGAATAATCTAACAATTAGGCCAATATCCATTTATTTCATGGGTTTCTAGAACTGATGTGGTATATCATAAATTTTCCTTTTCCGTCTTCTGTGTGCATAGTAAACATAGATTAAAAGATTTAATCATATATCAAATATATATAAACACACACACACACTCACACACACACATACACACAAACACGCACACACACACACACACACATATATATATTTGATATATATATATATATATATATATATATTTTATATATATATATATGATATGTGTGTGTGTGTGTGTGTGTGTGTGTGTGTACTTACCAACCCCTTTGCATGAGCAGGATGTGACACAAGATCAATTTTTAAGCGGAATTTAATAGTTTTGAATTCAGAGTTTTCCTTCTCCTAGACTTGTTACTAAACAAAATCTAAAGAACCCAGTCTGTCTCTGTTAAAGTCATGGTTTGTTTGGTGGAAACGTTATTCTACTGCGAAAAGTTCAGAGATTTAATAATATATCAAATATATATATATATATATATATATATGTGTGTGTGTGTGTGTGTGTGTGTGTGTGTGTGACATGCACTGACGTCTTACCACGTGATTATACACCACACTATAAATACGATCGATTCGACGCCTCTCTGAGCCCAGTCGGCTGGAGTTATAAAATACACCGTCGGAATTTAGTCTTTTAAAAAACGAAGACCTGGAAACTAGTCCAGGACGTGTAAAAAATTTAAATACGACATAGAACCTTAGGTTGGAAGTCCCTGTGGAATAGTGGCTGGACTGCGGAATCGTAGTAAGCAAGTTCGAACTCCAGCCGCGCTATTACATTCACTTTCGAACTAATTCCTTTTGGAAAGTTATGAACCACCTTATCCCTCAAACAACGGATTAAATAGTTCTACTACCGTCCTTCTAGTTAGATGTCATTGCCACAATAATTGTAATGGGTACGAGGGTAGGCAAAAAGGCACCGGTTTTCTTTCATGACAGCTTGTGTTACTTAAGTATGGATTCCATTGTGAAAGACACGATTCCAAATTTCCTTGTGATTTGTAATTTCAATGTAGCTGGTATGTCACAATGATTGAAGAATAAAGAAAAGATTTGATAACTTGATGAGGCATTGTAATTTTTATCCTACTAAAATTCTCATATTTGTTATTTATTAATCTTTGTTTAATCTGACAGACATAATACCTGTGGCTGTTTACAGTATCTGATGATCCCTAGTGATCATCCGTCTAAATACTGATTAGGCTCATCGCTGATTTACTTCAATAATCTCGTGGGAACTGGTGCTTTCTGGTTGACTTAACTGTCAGTCAGTCTCATTGTCTGTTTGTCTGTAACATTTGTATAGAAGAAACTACAAATCCGACTTACAATTGTAAGATATCCTATTTACCCAACCCCTCTGCTCGGGCAGGATATGACACAAAGTCAATTTTTAAGCGGAGTTTAACAGGTTTCAATTCAGAGTTTTCGTTCTCCTAGACTAGTTGCCTAACCAAAGCTGAAGAACCTAGTCTGTCCTACTATTTACCTATAGCTGGAGGGAGAATAATTGGATTCATACCTTTCCCAAGGGTATTAGTGCTATGTGAAATGCAATCAGTCTCGTCCAGGATTTGAACTCGTGTCGCCGTGTTCATTTCCTACGACGATAACAATTACACCACAGACACCTCCACAAGATATTGTAAGATATTGTAATCTTCATAAAGTGACCAAATTAAAGGATTGCATTTTTTAACCATTTTGGAGCGAGGAAACAAGTAAGGCTCTGAACTATGCCAGTTGAATCTTTTGAAATTTTCTACCTAGATTTACCAAATAAATGTCCTAACTGAAAAATAAGCTGATCTTTATCCCTGCGAAATCTGAGTGCTTGAAAGATCCTCTTTTTTACTGAAGCATTTAAGTCGGTTCTACGCGACCAAATTGCAATGACTGATACCTCAGATGTAGCTACAGTTCGGATGTCAACATATCACAGACAGAAGATCAGGGCTACACTGACCAACAGAGGTATTATTGACACTAGCACCACTGCTTCTCAACATGCTTTCTAGAGATGATAGAGGCGTTTGACACTCAAAAATCAAATCTCAGAGTCCATCGGATCACATTTGAATCAATGTCACAGCTTGAAGACAAACCTATTCAACAATACTTTGTTCGCCTTAGAGCTTCGGCAACAGACTGCAATTCCTATGCCCTCCCACTTCAAAGAATGTTTAGTCGGTTGACCAGAAGAACCTCAACTGACCAGGTTTAATTAATCAAGGCCGTGTCAGTTGAGGTTCTTCCTGGTCAACCAACTAAATGTGCGGACACTTTGATCATAATTAGGTTATATTTAATCTGCATTTTGGATTTGAAAAAAAAAAGGTTCAACCTGAGATTACTAAATTTGGAACGAAGATTCGTCATAGAATAAAAAGCGGAGTTCCCGTCGTGGTTAACATGTAGGATTGCGACATCGTAGTTAGCGAGTCGAGTAGTGTGTTCACTTTCGGAGTGAAACCTTTGGAAAATTAATGAAGACCCTTATGATCACCAGCTGTAGATAAAAGAGTACCTCTACAACAAGGTGGACTTTGGCACTGAATAAAAAGTTTTCATAACTAGAAAATAAACTAACCCTAAGTCAGACATGCAACTTTTATAGATATATAACCTCATTTGCATTTTTTTCAGTATATAATCCAAAGGCATCATTGCTATAATAAATATGGCAGTCATGGAGTAGGAAATGGACGCGGTGACCCTAGTTTAAATCCCAGACGAAACCGTTTGTTTTCACATAGCACTAATATCCTTGTGGGTGAAATAGTCTGGGAGAGTGGGCATCTTAATTTTAGGATGGTAACCGGTCTTGCAGAACGAAACCTCTGAATTCAAACCAGTTAAACTCCACTTAAGAATTGACCTTGTGTCACATCATGCTCACACCGAGAGGTTGAGTAAATATATATAACAAATAGTTGTAGTGATAATGTGTCCCCCTGGAAGACGCCTCTATCGATTTTTTTCAGGGTGTGTGCTTCAACTGTTAATCTTATTCACCAGTTTTCCATAACTTTCGTGATGAAGTTTACGATGCGCTTGGAAATTTTAAAGATTTTCAGATATTTTATTATTTTTGTTTGTGCTATGAAATAGATATATACATCTTCTAGTTGCCAATCCGTTCCATGGTTTCATTTTTTCCCTTTTTCTTTGCCTCCTTTTGAATGTATTGGCCTGTATATGGCTGCGAACGTCCGCACTCACCATGTCACACAACTCTGAATGAGTTCAGTCCTAACTGGTTGCTCCATAATTCGGGGCTTGCTATAAATCTATCTATCTATCTATCTATCTATCAGGAGAAGAGATTATGCCAAAACCTATCAGTAAACTTGAACTTTACTCTACAAGCCTACCCCCTCAAAGTGACCGCAAATCTTCTTCGCAACAAACAACTGTAAACAATTTACGATTAAAATTAAGAAAGATCCTTTGGAAAAACAGAAATAAATCTGGACGTCTACCACAATTCACATCTTACCCGGAAATAGCTCCAAACGGCCAAATTTCAGAATCTATTTATTACTAAACAACCTGGCCCAAGAAACTCACAGGAAGAGAAAGCATTGAAAAAAATATAAAGAGTAGGAAAGCATTTTGAATTGAGAAGACAAAAACAATAGTAGAAATTGAGAAACATTTGAATGTATCTGCATAAACACAAAAGAAAAACAAAATTCTCAAAAATATAACAATATCATTGTACTTATGTATATACATAAATCTAAACACATATATATAAATTTGGAACTGAGTTTAGCTGAGTCAGTATCAGGTTACAAAACGAGAGGGAATCATATCTTATGATTCTATCCCTATGTTTGACCAGTGACATTTGGTATTGGTCACCTATTGCACAATACTTGGATCTTACCAGTGAACTGAAAAATCGGTGAAATATGAAGGTGACGATGGTACTAATTAATTAATAATATAGAATTGGAGATACTTGAAAACCTATAACTCTGCCTATTATATTTATTTGGTAGGAATCTATGACATCGTGTAACTAGATGCAAAAAAGAAAACTCTTAAGAAGATAGTAAACGACAAATGTCAATATGAACGTAAAATGAACGAGATTCCCTGATGTATTGCCCAGTCGACTGGGGCTGTAGAATACACCCACTGGATCTCTGCATTGAGGTAAGACTCCCCCAATGAGTGCTCCGGATATAACACTGAACAATTTGATGGTGAGGCTCCATTAATGCTGGAGCTATGGGGAATACAGAGTACCCTTTCATTGCCATCGCTCCCAGGTCCACTCTCTCCCGAAGTGGTTGCACCAGATAGGGTCCTATATATGGGTCAAATAGAACTAAACTGTACTAATACTAAATTTAATTGTTAGAAATAGAACTGTTCCTTTGTATAAAATTGGTTTTGGCATTAGATAACCTACAATGGTTGATATACCATAAAACGAAACCAAACCAAAGAAAACAAAACAAAAAAACATAAAAATTATTTCGACTCAAAATACCTACATACTATCACATCTATCAATCAGTTATGTGTTTTCTCAATCTTTTCATATCTTTCTGAGCCTATTCAAATATATCTGACTCTCTTTCTATCTGTCTATTACTCTTATCAATCTATTTGAATCAATCGATGAATCTATCATTCTCAATTTTGTTGATATCTCAGTTTTTTCAATTGTATCTATCGATCGACGAAGAGATCGATCGAGTGATCTATTTGAATTAAATACATTAATCATGGTCTGTTCATATCTTCCTTAGGTTTTTCAAATTCATGCCTGTCTGTCTGTCCATATCTTCCTTAGGTTTTTCAAATTCATGTCTGTCTGTCTGTCCATATCTTCCTTAGGTTTTTCAAATTCATGTCTGTCTGTCTGTCCATATCTTCCTTAGGTTTTTCAAATTCATGTCTGTCTGTCTGTCCATATCTTCCTTGGGTTTTTCAAATTCATGTCT
The DNA here is from genome assembly GCA_963585895.1 of Sepioteuthis lessoniana. Taxonomy (NCBI): domain Eukaryota; kingdom Metazoa; phylum Mollusca; class Cephalopoda; order Myopsida; family Loliginidae; genus Sepioteuthis; species Sepioteuthis lessoniana. The sequence goes on from CAUZXS010004643.1 coordinate 11,642, forward strand.
GTCTGTCTGTCCATATCTTCCTTAGGTTTTTCAAATTCATTTCTGTCTGTCTGTCCATATCTTCCTTAGGTTTTTCAAATTCATGTCTGTCTGTCTGTCCATATCTTCCTTAGGTTTTTCAAATTCATGTCTGTCTGTCTGTCCATATCTTCCTTAGGTTTTTCAAATTCATGTCTGTCTGTCTGTCCATATCTTCCTTAGGTTTTTCAAATTCATGTCTGTCTGTCTGTCCATATCTTCCTTAGGTTTTTCAAATTCATGTCTGTCTGTCTGTCCATATCTTCCTTAGGTTTTTCAAATTCATGTCTGTCTGTCTGTCCATATCTTCCTTAGGTTTTTCAAATTCATGTCTGTCTGTCTGTCCATATCTTCCTTAGGTTTTTCAAATTCATGTCTGTCTGTCTGTCCATATCTTCCTTAGGTTTTTCAAATTCATGTCTGTCTGTCTGTCCATATCTTCCTTGGGTTTTTCAAATTCATGTCTGTCTGTCTGTCCATATCTTCCTTAGGTTTTTCAAATTCATGTCTGTCTGTCTGTCCATATCTTCCTTGGGTTTTTCAAATTCATGTCTGTCTGTCTGTCCATATCTTCCTTGGGTTTTTCAAATTCATGTCTGTCTGTCTGTCCATATCTTCCTTGGGTTTTTCAAATTCATGTCTGTCTGTCTGTCCATATCTTCCTTAGGTTTTTCAAATTCATGTCTGTCTGTCTGTCCATATCTTCCTTGGGTTTTTCAAATTCATGTCTGTCTGTCTGTCCATATCTTCCTTAGGTTTTTCAAATTCATGTCTGTCTGTCTGTCCATATCTTCCTTAGGTTTTTCAAATTCATGTCTGTCTGTCTGTCCATATCTTCCTTAGGTTTTTCAAATTCATGTCTGTCTGTCTGTCCATATCTTCCTTAGGTTTTTCAAATTCATGTCTGTCTGTCTGTCCATATCTTCCTTAGGTTTTTCAAATTCATGTCTGTCTGTCTGTCCATATCTTCCTTAGGTTTTTCAAATTCATGTCTGTCTGTCTGTCCATATCTTCCTTGGGTTTTTCAAATTCATGTCTGTCTGTCTGTCCATATCTTCCTTGGGTTTTTCAAATTCATGTCTGTCTGTCTGTCCATATCTTCCTTAGGTTTTTCAAATTCATGTCTGTCTGTCTGTCCATATCTTCCTTAGGTTTTTCAAATTCATGTCTGTCTGTCTGTCCATATCTTCCTTAGGTTTTTCAAATTCATGTCTGTCTGTCTGTCCATATCTTCCTTAGGTTTTTCAAATTCATGTCTGTCTGTCTGTCCATATCTTCCTTAGGTTTTTCAAATTCATGTCTGTCTGTCTGTCCATATCTTCCTTAGGTTTTTCAAATTCATGTCTGTCTGTCTGTCCATATCTTCCTTAGGTTTTTCAAATTCATGTCTGTCTGTCTGTCCATATCTTCCTTGGGTTTTTCAAATTCATGTCTGTCTGTCTGTCCATATCTTCCTTAGGTTTTTCAAATTCATGTCTGTCTGTCTGTCCATATCTTCCTTAGGTTTTTCAAATTCATGTCTGTCTGTCTGTCCATATCTTCCTTAGGTTTTTCAAATTCATGTCTGTCTGTCTGTCCATATCTTCCTTGGGTTTTTCAAATTCATGTCTGTCTGTCTGTCCATATCTTCCTTAGGTTTTTCAAATTCATGTTTGTCTGTCTGTCCATATCTTCCTTAGGTTTTTCAAATTCATGTCTGTCTGTCTGTCCATATCTTCCTTAGGTTTTTCAAATTCATGTCTGTCTGTCTGTCCATATCTTCCTTGGGTTTTTCAAATTCATGTCTGTCTGTCTGTCCATATCTTCCTTAGGTTTTTCAAATTCATGTCTGTCTGTCTGTCCATATCTTCCTTAGGTTTTTCAAATTCATGTCTGTCTGTCTGTCCATATCTTCCTTGGGTTTTTCAAATTCATGTCTGTCTGTCTGTCCATATCTTCCTTAGGTTTTTCAAATTCATGTCTGTCTGTCTGTCCATATCTTCCTTAGGTTTTTCAAATTCATGTCTGTCTGTCTGTCCATATCTTCCTTGGGTTTTTCAAATTCATGTCTGTCTGTCTGTCCATATCTTCCTTAGGTTTTTCAAATTCATGTCTGTCTGTCTGTCCATATCTTCCTTAGGTTTTTCAAATTCATGTCTGTCTGTCTGTCCATATCTTCCTTGGGTTTTTCAAATTCATGTCTGTCTGTCTGCTTCTCCGTTCTTTGATGTGTGTGTGTGTATAAATTTGCATATGGAGAAAGCCAATGATTTGTGGAAAATTTGGTTCTTTCAAAGATTAACCAGTACAGGAGAACTGAGTCTCAGAAAAAGTTAGAAGAAAAAAAATCACCTCAAAGATGATGCATATATATATATATATATATATATATATATATATATATATATATATAAATGTGTGTGTGTGGGGGGGCAAGCTATAATTTCTTTGAAGGAAAGAGTTTGATTGCACTTTTCTTTTCGTGCGTCTCTCACCAATTTATTGAGAAGATGGCGTCCTAATGAATAAGAAATCTTTGTGATCTTGTTGGAGGCTCAACGTGAATCGCCAAGTCACGCGAGATTTAACCATTAGATAATGAAACATCAACGAATGATAACATACTCATATTTTTTAGTCTGTTTTCTTACTCTGTTCTATTCGGCATCTTTCATTGTTCATTTGATATAGTTTGTTTATATATATATATATATATATATATGAGAGAGAGAGAGAGTGAGAAAGAGAGAGAGGGGGAAGAGTGAGAAATAGAGAGTGGAAGTCGATAGAATAATGGAAACAACTGGAAATTTCAAACAAATTCATTCTAATATGGTTTTCTGATTGCAAACTCCACCCCCGTTAAATCCGGATTTATGCAGCTCCCTTCGTACAGTTTTTGAGGAAACTGGATTCTCGACATGGTCATTAAGCTCTGTATTCTTTTGACCCTTCGTAACAATCCACGTAAGCATTCGACGGTCCCTATCAGACAACTTTCGCTTTCTTCCAGAGTTTTGCTTCATTGAGGAGGTTTTTTCTTCTTTCTTAAATGTTGTCATTACTTTCAAAGCAGTCAGTACTCCTTGTTACACCAAATAATTCGACAGTTTTTTTTTTTGTTACACTAACGTCTGCAATACGAGTACCGACAATTTGACATCGTTAAGTCTGAAAGATCTGCCATTTTGATGAATTTAGATTAATTTCTTCTAATGAAACGGGACATTGGCCCAGCGGTTAGAGTGTTCGCCAATGGCCCGGGAGACCTGGGTTCAATCCCAGGTCGAGTCATACCAAAGACTTTAAAAATGGTACTTGATACCACCTTGCTTAACACTCAGCATTATAAGGTACGGTTCAAGGGTAAAGTGGAGCAATCCTGGGAATGGAGTAGCGCCCTCCCCTACACCTTGGTGTAGTAGCTATCGAAAAGGGAGCCTTCGGGTCACCCTCGACTATGGTCGCTAACTTTACTTTCTTCTAATGATATCGGTAAAAAAAAACCAATAATTTTGGTAAAATTAATCATAAATAAAAAAAAACAGAAATAGCAAACGTTTGATGGTTTTATAGGAATTTCAAATTTATGATACTAAGATTCTAGGTGTTTACATCATTTTGTCCAACCGCTGTTTATATATATATATATATTGTAAGAGTGTTGGTTGTCACTAAATCACTTTGTGGGTATGTGTCGAACCAAGTGCAATATAATATGGAGAGTGCTCAATATCTAGGATAGAGCTAACATACAATAATAATAAATAAATATATATTTGATATATGTATATTTAATTCTCGAAATATAGACTGCGACCCAGGGTTTCATGGAGTTTTTTTTGCAAAACCACAAGAAGATGGAATCTTCTTAACTGCCTGATGATTGTTGTCTTGCAAAAAACTCCATGAAACCCAGGGTCGCAGTCTATATTCCATGATTTATATATATATATATATATATAGGTAACATAGTTGGCTACATTTATTGATTAAAAGTAAAGATCATATGTAGATAGTTTGGATGGTGTAGATATGGAGTCAACGGTTCTTGGTCTTTATCGGTTTCTCACCAATGTGATCTCCTGGCCAAGTTTGTCTCGGTATCCAGGTTAACCTTAATTAAATATATATGCTATATCACCGATATTGACCACTCTTTAAAGATATTGCGAGCTAAATGATTTATATATATATATATATATATAGAGAGAGAGAGAGAGAGAGAAAGAGGGAGAGAAAGAGATGGATATTAGTTCGAATATTTGTATTGTGGAACACATACAGTAGAAAATATTTTTCTCGAAAGGAGTCCCCATGGCGTAATAGCTAAAATGCTGACCGGTGACATTGTAATAAGCGAGTTTGAACTTACATACTCCGATGTCGCAATCTCAGTCATGCTATTACGTTCAGTTTTGGGCTAATGCCCTTGGGTAAATATATCAACGCCCTTATCACCCCGGTTATAGGTTAAATAGATCGACCGTTATTCTTCTACAAGAATGGTTTTGTTATTGAATAACCCAATAATGTTGATATGCCATTAAAACAAACCAAATCAATTATTCTCTGAGGGACCCTCTTTCGAGTACGTCATACAGGCTCTTGTTCAACGTGGGAGAGAATGTCTAAGAAAAAAAGTAAAAAAACAAACAAAATCATTGTTTTTTGTTCCCGTCAAGAGAGAGAAAAAAACGAGCAAATTAACAAACAACGGAAGATATACTTTTGGGGCGTATACTATTTGCAATAATACACACTGCGTCTTATGCGTCTTAAGTACGCGTCGATTATCATTTTTCATATGTTCTTTACTTTTACTTTTCTTTTTATTCTTCGTCCTTGACTTCCCTTGTGGGTTGGTAGTAGGGTTTATTGCTGTACAAGTTTTATGCTAATTTTCAGCCACTTCAACTAAGTTATAGCCATCGCGCTACCTCTTAGAGTTATCGTATAAATAAATAGGAAGCTTTATTATATATATATATATGTATATATATATATATGGATATGAAATTGTCGTTTTGGTAATTCCAACAAGATGTGTAAAAATAAGTGGAAAAAGTGGAAAAACCGAAACACTGACAGTAAATTCAAAAATGATATTTCGTCTTTATTTCAAAAGGACTTCTGATGAAGTCGTTTTGAAATAAAGACGAAATATAATTTTTGAATCCGTTGTCTGTGTTTCGGTTTATCCATATTTCCATTTCTTTTTTTTTTTTTTTTTTTCAAATTTTGTGAAACTGGTAGTAATACGACGAAGTTGTTCGTGCATAAATCCTCTTTTCTCTCGTTTTTATCTGTGGTTTCAAATCGGGATGATAAGGTTTTATACTGTCTTAGTGACACTATCATTAAAATTGGACAGGTAAAACGATAATGAGTTGTTTCGGTTGGTTGGTTGTTTAGTCGATTGGTTTTATGGTATATCAACAATTGTAGGTTATTTAATGCCAAATCCTGTTTATATATATATGATTTGCAAACAAATAGTTTTTAGGTATTATTTTGAACAAGCCAGAGACCATTTGTTTGCACACACGTATATGGTTTCAAGTGTTCCTATCAAACACAAATAATTCTATTTAGTATTAACTCTTTATTTGTATACAGTTAAATGGTTTTAAGTATGGTTATTTATCACTAATAGTTTTACTTGCATACATTTCAATGGTTCCAGGTATTGCTGTGTTATAGTAATAATTGAGTTTTTGCACAGTTGAATATATATATTTCACACATTGATATTAATAAAGTAGCTTTCAATACTTATAAATAAAAATTGCTCAATGTCATTAATATAGCATATATCTCGAATTTGAGATAGTGACAATCATTCTCTTGGCTTTATGTCAAAGCCATCCTAAATTATATATATATATATATATATATATATATATATGAGATTGACATATTTTGCTTTTGGAATTGCTTTATCAAACTCTCATGACACTATTCCTTGCGAAACATATCAATCTGATTTTCCATACTTTCTGAAATATACATATATATATACATATATATATATATATATATATATATATATATATATATATATGCGTGTGTGTGTGCATGTGTGTGCGTATGCAATATTTCTGTCAATGTTCAGTAATTCTTATAAAACATAGATATCTTTTATAAGTTAGCAATTTAGTATTTCTTTACGCTTTCGAAAGAAAACCAAGATTAATTTTTATAGTATTTGTTCAAATATTTCAAATATATTTTCTTCCTATCAAGTTCTAAAAAAAAAAAGATACAGCAGCAGTATTTTTGTCATTGGTTATCTGATACATTCCCAATTCTAGCGGTGAACTTCAGAAGAGTGAGCAAAAAAAATACTAAAAAAAAAAATTATTCATTTTGAACCGGTCATATTTTCTATGCCAAACCTGCATACAAAATCGCTCATACGTCTAACACAATAATGTCAGTAGCAGGGATCATCAACGTGATCGATATCGAATCCCAGCCTGTCGATGGAACTATCCAAGGAACCGATAAATACCTGGAGAGGATCAGAAGGAGTCGATAGAAATAGTAGTGGGCAAAAGTTGACATTAAGAAATAAAAATGGATTGATTTATCTACCTATTTTACATAACACATCTATCTTTTCTTTATACTCCGAGGAAGCCAAACTTAACGCACAAGTTCCTGTTAAATCACAAAAGATAAGCAGTGATTATCCTATTCAATACAAAGATGGGTGACCACTTGAGCAACAGCTTGTAGAGTAATCAACCTGAGTCCTGTGTAAGATATCTTTGCAGGGATTCATAAAAAAAAAATAACAGTGCTATAGTTAGTTACGGTCAAGTCAGGTAGAAAGAACCAGTTCCAGCGAGATCATCGAAGTTAAGCAGCGATGATTTTTATTCAATATTTAGATGGGTGACCACTAAAGCAACTGCAAGTATTTTAAGCAACCTGATGCTTGTGTTATATATCTAAGTGAAGTTTAGGTAATAACAACGGTCTACTTCTCCCTGGAGTTAAGCATCGTTGAACTTGTTCAATTATAAGTAACTATTTATGGACATCATTTTCGGAGAACAGTTTTGAAGCCTGCATACCAGACTAAGCGGCCCAATCGACTGTGGCTACAGAATACACCGACTTGATCTCTGCAGAGGGGTAAGACTCCTCCAACGAATATCCTAGATATGACACTAAACAATCTGATGGTTCGGTTCCAGTAATACTGGAGCTTTAGGGAAAAAAATTCAAGGTCTGTGTCTGCTCATCTTTTTCTCACCAGGATATTTTGCTTCTCTTTATCTAGTTGACGCGGTCGTATCCGTTTCTAAATTCTTTCTTTCTCCAAGGCTGTCTACTACATAGGAGTAAATAAACCTTTGGATAATTGTACCGAGTTTTTACGTTTAGCTGTGTATAAAAAAAACCCAGTATTTCTGTTAAACTGAATTGTTTAAAATAGAACTGTTTGATCATTTAACTTTGTATAAACAAACGACTGATGTTTAATTGAATTTTTGGTGATACATTGTAACACTTAAAAACATTAAACTGTGTGCAAACAAATGAATAATAGTAAATAGAATTATTCGTATTTGATAGCGGTTAGAGTGTTCGCCAATGGCTAGGGAGACCTGGGTTCAATCCCAGGTCGAGTCATACCAAAGACTCAAAAATGGTACTTGATGCCTCCTTACTTAACACTCAGCATTATAAGGTACGGATCAAGGGTAAAGTGGAGCAATCCAGGGAAGGAGTAGTGCCCCCCCTACACCTTAGTGTAGTAGCTATCGAAAAAGGAGTCTTCGGGTCACCCTCGACTATGGTCGCCAACTTTACTTTTACTTTAATGTATATGCATAAACAGGATTTGGCTTTTAATGATCTACAGTTGTTGATATGCCATAAAACCAAACCAAACCTTAACCTGACCAAGCAAAGCTTTATAAATAACAACATATTTATTTATCCTCTATTTGCAAGTATTTCGATAAGGTTGAACAGTTTTATGTTGAATTCCTGTAATCTGTATATATCTCATGTTTTCTTACAAAACAGATTTTCCTTTTTGTGCCTCTATTTCAAGAGGGATATTTACTGGTAAGTGTGATACAAAACAAAAGTTCTGGTTTGGTTTCATTGTTTGATGACATTATTCTTCGTATGTTATTTAATACCAAAAGCTATCCTTGTGGAAAAGCGGTGACACTATTTAACCCATACCCAGGGGCATTTTGGCTGGGCCGTCTGGCATTCGTGTCGGATGGGGTATCAAACAATGGCAGATTCGAGGCCGAAAGGCCCCAACTTCGATTGGGCCACCTTCGGGTGGGCGAGCTGCAACCTTTGTCCCATATGTATAGCACTAGACTTTGCTGTATAGTTTAAGCTATAACCCGGCATACGTGCCCGGATCCAAATTTGGATTCGTGAAACTGCTTGCCTCATTAGACCCACATTGCACTTAGCGGGTCGATGAGCAGCACAGACTAGCAGGGTTCGAGTCTCGGCTCGTTCCCGACCTCCCCCCCCATCCCCACTGTAATCGGCCTTCGGGCTTTTGACCTTGTGTCAAGTCCTGTCTGGTGGGAGGCAGCGACAAATACAATATCCAGGGCCATAAGTTGGTTCATACCATTATTAAGGGTATTAGTCCAACAGCTAACGAAGCAGAGAGACTGGAGTTCGAGCTCGCTTACTTTGAAGCCGCAGTCCAGCACATCAGCTATGACTATCTGGTGATTCTCACATGTGTCATGCAGAATTTGGCATTTATTTCCACTCACTAATGCATGTAAAAACTGCACTTTCACCAATTTATGACCAATAGACGAGGCCTAGAATACGTTTACTACATTCCCCGCAGAGGAGTAAGACCTTATACCACACCATAAAAAAACTGAGCTTTACACTATGCCACTTCCGGTGATGAGACTCCTCTTCTAAAAGTCTGAGGAGTGCCGAGTCACTCCTTCGATACTATTACGCCAAATTTCACGCTAACTAGGATAGGTCGCACCCGTTAGGTTCCTATCTATGAGTCAAATCAGCTTGAAAATTATTAGTTTTTGATAGAAATACTTGAAACCATGTTCAATCAATGGTTCTAAAACTTTGTTTGGTCGTGGGGTAGGAATACTCATATTGGCTGTCTTGGTAAGAATAGCTGGACAGAAACCATCCCTATCCAGTTCTACGAGTTGTTTAAATTTCAGAGTTTTCCTTCTCGTAGACCAGTTTCCACACTAAGGTTAGTTTTCCTTCTCCTAGACTAGTTTCCATACCAAGATTAGTTTTCCTTTCCCTAGACTGGTTTCCATACGAAGGTTAGTTTTCCTTCTCCTTGACCGGATTCCATACGAAGGTTAGTTTTCCTTCTCCTAGACCAGTTTCCATATCAAGGTTAATTTTCCTTCTCCTCGACCGGTTTTCATACCAAGGTTAGTTTTCCTTCTCCTAGACTGGTTTCCATGCCAAGGTTAGTTTTCTTTCTCCTAGACTGGTTTCCTTACCAAGGTTATTTTTTTCTTTTCCTAGACTGGTTTCCATACCAAGGTTATAGTGCCCAGTTTTCCCTACTATTTACCAATAGCGATGGGAGAATAGTTGGATTTATTCTTTTCCCATTATTAGAAACCATATAACTGTGTGGAAACAAATGATTACACAATGTAACAAAAACTTTCACCTTTTTATTTTCTGTGTAGAAAGATTTATTTTCTACTTGCTTATGTTCAAGTTAAAAATTCCTATTTTTCTCTTCAAACTTTGCTTTTATATCACAAAGAAGCGTACAACGAAAACATGACGAGAGACTATATGTTGGGGCTGATACATCACAGTTGCAAAAACTACTTAAAAGTAATGATACAAAAGAACCCCCGACTTTGCTACTAAAGAAAAGAACGTTCATTTCGAATGTAACAATTTTTTTTTGGACCAGATCTCATAAACAGGAAGACAATACTCAGTTACTGGGGGAAAAATCATACTCTTAAAAATCGTCACCCACACCTAATTTGTGTGTGTCGAGGGGTCAAGCTTAATTTTCAAAATATAAGCTCGTTTCTCTTTGTACCTTAAACTTAACTGTTAACCGCCTTTAAACTCGTTTTTTAAAATTTGCACGTGATTGCTCATAGCCAACAACGAGGCCTGAAAGTAAGACTAAACAGAGCTTTGTAAATAACATTTAGTTTTACGAATTACGAAGTAACGGTAAACCTGCTTAGTACTTAGATGTATGACCACTTAGAAACAGTAACCACTCTGAACAACCTACTGCCTGTGTGCCAGACTAAACAATACTTAGTAAACGGAAAAAACCCACCTCATCCGATGAAAGACAAAGTTAAGCAACGATATGCCTACATAAGATTTATGTTACGTGATGGAGGACTCAAAGAGTGACTAAAAAAACGTTGAGGAAACGAAAAGATTGTCTCTTGGTCTCGTTGATAAAAGAGGAAAACACTTTATAACAAGTTTTAGTCCAGTCTTGTTAACCGGTAGGCTGCAACAACTTGATTTCATCCCCTTTTTAGGGTCATTAAAAGCCGAATTAAGTTATTTTAATACAAGTTTCAACAACTCAGTTTAGTAATCAGAACACTCTTTTTATTCACGCTCAATTAAATGTCAAAAAAAATTCTATTTCAAACAATTCAGTATAACATAAGTATATACTTTAAACACAATTAAATGATCAAACAGTTAATTTTAAACAATTCACTTTGTATATTCTCAACTCCTCCGTTACGACCCGGAGAAGTCCCCGTGGCATAGTGATTAATGTACTTGACTGTAAATTTGTAGTAAGCAAGTTCGAACTCCAGTCGCGTTGTTACGTTCACTGTCGGGCTAAACCGAACTCTAACCCCGTTCAACCCAGTTAACTGGGACAGTAGAATACACCGACTGCGCCTCTACCGCGGGTCAAGCCACTCCCAAGAAGGGTTCTGCATATGGTGCCAAACCGTCTAATAATGAGGCTCTAGTCCTAGAGCTATGGGGAATGCGGAGTATCCTTCATTGCTATTACTCCCAGATCCACTCTGACCCGGAGTGGTAGTACCTGATTAGATCTCATTTATGAATCAAATAATATTGTTTAACCATTTAACTGGATGCAAGCAAATGACTGATGTTAAATTTAATTGTTGATGTAATGTAGCAATGCTTGAAACCATTTAACTGTGCAAAAATTGAACTATTGCTATAATATAGCAATACTTGGAACCATTTAACTGTGTGCAAATAAAACTATTTGTGTTAGAAAGCAATACTTGAAGATATTTATATGTTTTCAAACAAATACTTAATACGAAATGAAATTATTTGTGATTGATAGGAATGCTAGAAATCGTCTCACAAGGTGTAAAAATTGATTTTTTGATATTCCATGGAAATACTTGAAACCACTTCACTGTTTGCAAATGAATCGTGTTGAATATAATTATCAGTGTTAAATAGCACTAACTGAAACCCCCTCATTGAGTAAAAAATGGTTATTATCAAAGAGAATTATTAGTGTTAGATAGCAATACTTGAAACTATTTAACTGTGCAAACAATAGTAATACTTAATTGTGTGCATACAAATAAGCTCTAATTTGTTTTAAAATAAAATTACTCACATAATATTCCTTTACAGGTCATATGTACCTCTTTTCAACTGTGGGCAAACAAATGGTTAGTTGTAAATAGAATTATTAGAGTTACTTAGCAATACTTGAAACTATTTAACTGTGAGAAAACATTTGTGTTACATAGTGTTACGGCCGGCGTAACACAATAAAATAATATAATAAAAAGAAAGAAAAGCGAGATTTGAATTAATTGCCGCATATAATACAAATATCCAAACGCCAAGGATTCATTGTTTAACCCGAGTGTTAATCGAAAAAAAGAGGACAAAAAAATCTATAGCAAAACTGTCAAAAGTGACAGATGAGCAATAAGTTATAATTGATAAGTTACCATGAGTTCGTAAAGTAAATTGGAAATATCCAAATATATTGAAATCAAGGATTTGGTCAGTGAAGTCAGAAAATGGTATTTTACTGAATTCAACCTCTAAGAAGCTTTTTGTTATGGAGTTTGGATTCTTTCGGCTGGAATCTCTAGTCCATGAACCAATAGATAAACCGGAGTTGAGGTCGCCCTAACGGAAGTACAGAAACAACTGAATCACGTCCTCTTTCTTTTTAACCTCTGTTCTTATATAGGAACGCTAACGAAATCTCGTAGAACGCTTCAAAAGCTTATCGAGAGTTCCGTAAAACAGCTATTTTCTTTTCTTTTTTATTATTTAAATTACACTGGTTTACAAAGAAATTAAGGCAAGCACAAAAATACCCGTTTTTACCTAAATTGAGGGTGCTGAATTCAATTTGAAATCCGTTTTTACTCATCACCTCTAGTTTTTTAGATATGCATAGTGTGCATTTTGTGCAGATGCGGTACATAAAGGCGTATATGAATTCAGGGTTAATTCTAATATTGTGAGACTTATGGCTTATTTTTTAGTTATTAAGCTCTAAATGTAAGTGATAGCATTATATATATATATATATATATATATATATATATATATATATATATATATATATATATATATATATATATATATATATATATATATATATATATATATATATATATATATATATATATATATATATATATATATATATATATATATATATATATATATATATATATATATATATATATATATATATATATATATATATATATATATATATATATATATATATATATATATATATATATATATATATATATATATATATATATATATATATATATATATATATATATATATATATATATATATATATATATATATATATATATATATATATATATATATATATATATAACCGATAAGGTATATGTAGCACGATATACGTATTTAATTCCGTTACTTACGTTTAGAATGATGATGGCTTTGGAGTAAGATGTCCGATTGACGTAAAGTCAGACGGGTTTCGATCCCAGCTTGAAGCATCTCACGGGTCTAGCCACACTGAAGATTGATGATATAACAAAACAGTCTGTCTGTGGATGACTATATATATATATATATATAAGCTAGAATAGCTTAGACACAGAGTCAACGGCCAATCTTTGATAGCAAAGTGACTATTAGTTTTTAAGAAATAATTATTTGTATACTTGTGGAGAATAAAAGACCTACTGATGCAATACAGCATTTGCAATCTTGATTTTCAATGAGATATTAACCTAAGAAGTAGGAGAAATGAGGCTTCGTAACAATAGGAATATTATTAATAGATTATTTATCTGTGCTAGCAAATGAACTCAAGCTTGTTTAAAATGCTACCAACAAACTATTTGTTTACAAATCATATATATTTAATATATATATGCATAAAAAGATTTGGCATTAAATAACTTACAAGACTTGATATGCTATAAAAACCATCCACCTTAACCCACATAATCCTAATCATCTGGGGGTGTCCTCGTGGTGTAATGGTTACAGCGATGGACTGCGGAATCGTAGTATGCGAGTTCGTACTCCAGTAGCGCTATTACGTTCACTTTCGGGCAAATACCCTTGGGAAAGATATGAACCCCCTTATCCTCCCAGCTATGGGTTAAATAGTACCACTACTGTTCTTCTTGGAGAATGGCTTCGGCATTAAATAACCTACAAAGGTTGATATGCCATTAAAAAAAGAAACCAAACCAAACCTAATCCTCTCATCCCCTCCAGCTTTGGGTTGAATAGTATCACTACTCTTCGTCAACAAAGATGAATTTTGCATCAAATTATCTACGAATGTTTATATACCCTTAAAATAAAGAAAGCGGGTTTGAATTTACACTTTTTCTCTCTCCTAGACTAGTTGCCGCATCAGGTCTTAAGAAGCCAGTCTGCCTTACGTTTTACCTGTAATTGGGGAGAACTGGTAGATTCATACCTTTCCCAGGTGCATAAGCAAGAAGCGAATGCAAGCAGCCTAATCCAGGATTCAAACTAGAACCTTTGATTCCATTTCATACGATGATAACCCTTACGCCGACGCGCACCTTAAGTATTTATGTGAGTAAATATAATCCAACCAATATGTATGAAAGAATTAACTTTTGAGAGTATTTAATGATACATCAACTTTCGTAGGTTATTTAATACAAAAGTCCTCTTTGTCAAAGAGCAGCAGCGATAATATCTAACTCATGGCTGTGGCGGTGGGGGGTGTAATGGGGTCCATATCTTTCCCTAAGGGCATTAGTCCGAAAATGAACGCAATATTTGGGTCGGAGTTCTAACTCGCTTATTACGATGTCGCAGTCCAGTACGTACGCCACTTCGTTATGTTTGAAGAAATATATCCAAAGAACATGTTTTAACCATTCTATCAAATCTGAAGTTTTTTCCAGGACAAAACTGGATATTTCTGTACGTATATATATATGCATGTGTGTGTGTGTGTGTGTGTGTGAGAGAGAGAGAGAGAGAGAGAGAGAGAGAGAAAGAGAGAGAGAGAGAGAGATGTATTTATTCCAATAATTTCATTTATTTACCATTCACGTCAATATAATCTAATATTCATTATAAGCAGTCAGATGTAGATCAGCTCAATATCGGAAGTCTGCCTATTCGAGTAACCGCCTGCTTGACGTTACACCATAGACGAATAAAAACAGGAAGCAAAAGGAGGGGGTTTAAGGAAAAAATACACAGACAGACAGACAGTCTGACTGACAGACAGAGAGAAAGAGAGAGAGAGAGAGTAACAGAAGGAGAAAGAGGTGAATGAAAAACAATGATTAAAGAAAGAGGACAAAGATATGAAAGTTCGAGAGTGAAGTGGAAGAGCAAGAGAGGAAGAGGAAAAGAGAAAAAGAATGGCATGAAAGCAGAGAGGTGTAAACAAAACTGAGAGAAGAAAGAGAACAAAGAAGTAAGGAAGAGAGAGGGAGAGAGAGAGATAGAGGAGGAGGAGGAGGAGGAATGCAATAGAGAGAGAGAGAGAATGAGAGTGTGAGAGAGAGAGAGTGACGGGAAAGAAGAGAATTGAAAAGAACATTCATTGAAGAAAGACGAGAAAGAAGTGAGAGAGTGAGAAAGTGGGAGAGAGAGAGAGTGGAAGAAGAACATAAGAGAGAGAGAGAGAGAGGGAGAGAGAGAGAGAGAGACATGAGAGAAGAGAGGTATAAGGAAAACTGAGAGAAGAAAGAGAGCAAAGGAGTAAGGAAGATACAGTGAAAGGAGGAAGAGCAACAGAGAGAGAAAGAGAGAGAGTGAGAAGGAAGAAAAGAAGAGAAAAGAACATACATTGAAGAATGAGGAGAAAAACGTGAGAGAGTGAGAGAGAGAGTGTGTGTGTGTGTGGAAGAACAGGAGAGAGAGAGAGGCGGGGAGAGAAGAGAGGTGAAAATAACACTGATAGAAAAAAAGGGCAAAGAAGTGAGAGAGTGAGAGAAGAGAGGTGGAAGAGCTAGAGAGATAGATAGAGAGAGGGGGAAGAAATGAAAAGAACTCTTAGAAAGAAGTAAGAGAGTGAGAGAGAGAGAGAGAGGGGAGGAGGAGGAGCAAGAATGAATAAGAGGGTTTGAAAGAGAGTGGGAGAAGAGTAAGAGAGAAAGAAAGAGTGACTGGCGAGAAGGAAGATATAAAGTACAATGTGACAAGAAAGAGGGCAAAGAAGTAAGAGGGTGAAAGAAAAGCAAGAGAGACTGCGAGAGATAAAGAGAGAGGGAACAAGAAAAAGAAAGAGAAAATGTCACTGGAGGAGAATAGAGATAGAAACAACACTAAGAAAAGAAAGAAGACAAAGAAGTGATAGAGAGTAGCAAGAACCAAATCAAAAGAGCGCGCGAGAGAGAGATAGAGAGAGAGAGAGAGAGAGAGAGAGAGAGAGAGAAAGAAAGAGAGAGAGAGAGAGAGGAGCTAGATTATCACATTTTCGCTCCAAATGAAAAGGCTCCGGTCCTAATTGCAAAGCATTGTAATCTATAACATTGAACACAGGACGTTTTCCGACAGTCCGACGTCGGAGATGTCCTCCCATTGGAAGCACACAGAGGAATTATTTGCGATATTCATTTGCAGGTCTTTGTTCACTACCACTACGACGACGGCGACGGCGAAGACAACGCCACATTTACTTACCCACCAGCAGATTTCTCCCGCGTATAGTCAATATCTAGTTCGCTTTTCGACAACAAATCAGGAACAAGGCTAAACCCTTTGGGATTTTGTGACAAAAAAATAAAATTACAAATATTACTTGGAAAGCGCACTTAGCGTAACGGTGTTCGCTGTTGCAAATGAAATCGTCGACCGAAGTTCAAATCCTCGACGAGACTGCGCTTTATTTATTGCTTATGCTCTGGAGAAAGGCATGAATCTAACTGTTCTCCCTCAAGCTATGGGCAAAGAGTAGAACAAACTGATTTCTTTAACTTTGGTTGGGCAACCAGGTTTCAGAAAAAAGAAAACTCAAAATTTAAAACTAGCTATCATCATCATCATCATCATGTCGCGCTATCAGCTCGGATATCCCTGTTGTTCATTGCTTCCGGTCGGTCTTCAGGGCTACATCCGTATCAGCACAGAGCTGCTGTATATAGGTTCGAGCTGGTCGTCCTGCCTTTGCTCGTCCCTGTGAAGGGGTCCACAGGAGTATATCACTTATGAGCTCGTCACTACTTCTCCAGCAGTCTCCCGCATATCTGGCTCGTCTAATTTTGATAGTTATCGTGATGGGTGGTAGGTGGCCGTACAGCTGCTGCTTTGTGGGGCACTGCCTCCTGGACTTGTTCAATATAGCTCGTAGCTATACCCCGCTTAAAAAATTGACCTTGTGTCAAATCCACGTCGTAGCGGAGTGGGGGGGGATTAATAAAAACATTTTTCATGTCACTAAATTGATCATCATGTGATCAAAAGTTAGAGTTGATATTGAAGATTTTACAAGTATTTGTACTGGTGCTGGTAATGTTATGATCTTCCCTCATAAAGTTTCGTATATATATTCTTTTTAAGCTTAGGCTATTGGGTTTAATGGCATATCAACCCTTGATGGTTAATTTTAGATCTTGTTTATACATATATGGGATTTTTAAGTGAATAGTTTGTAGGCAACTTTTTAAACGAGTAAGAGCTCATTTGTTTACACATAGTTTAATGGTTTCGAGTATTTTTATCTAACTCTAATAATTCTAGTCAACATTATTCATTCATTTTCATACAGTTAAATGGTTCCAAGTATTACTATGTAACACTAACAATTCAATTTAACATCAGTCATTTGTTGGCTCTCAGTTAAATGGTTAAATGGTTTAGGAGGTGCCCGTGGTGTAATGGTTATCGTCGTAGGAAATGGACACGAGTTCAAATCCTGGACGAGACTGATTGCGTTTCACATAGCACTAATACTCTTGGGGAAGGTATGAATCCAATTATTCTCCCTCCAGCTATGGGTAAATATTAGGGCAGACTTGGTTCTTCAGCCTTGGCGCGGCAACTACTCTAGGAGAAGGAAAACTCTGAACTCAAATCTGTTAAACTCCGCTTAAAAATTGACCTTGTGTCATCTCCTGCCCGAGCGGAGGGGTTGGTAAATATGGTTAAATGGTAAAACGGTTCTATTTGACCCATAGATGTACCTAATAGGTACTACCACTCCGAGTCAGGGTTGACCCAGAAATAATAACAATGACGGGTTTCTCTACATCCTCCCCAAAGCTCCAGAACTAGCGACTCCCAATCAGATACAGTTTAGTGTTATCTTCAGGACACTCTAGCGTGGGGTACTTCATCATCATCATCATCATCATCATATCGCACTGGTAGCACGGATATCCCTGACCCTCTCTCGCCACTCCTCCCTATCGTTCATCGCCCTAGGTAGGTCTTCAGGACAACAGCCTGTATCCTCACATAGCTGCAGAATGTACGTTCGAGCTGGTCGTCCTGCTTCTGCGCGGCCATGTGTGGGGATCCATAAGAGTACATCTCTTATGAGTTCATCTCTGCTTCTCCAGCAGTGTCCTGCATGTCTGGTTCGTCTAACTTGAATAGTTTTCGTGATAGGGGGCAGGTGGCCGTACAGTTGGTGTCTTGTGGGGTGCTGCTGCCAGGACTTGTTCAGGATTGCACGCAGCATTCTTGTGTAATTGCCATCCAGTTTTTTCTTCAGTCGTTTTGTTAGCGTCCATGTAGTGCATCCATATAGCAGTATCGATGTGACCGCTGCCTGGAAGAAGCTGCGTTTCATTTTATCGGTTAGGTCTGATTTCCATATAATCGATAGCCTATTGATAGCTGTCCATGCTTTCGTTAGCCTCGTTTCGATGTCCTTTTCGGTTGATTCGACGCTGCTTCCTAGGTACGTGAATTTGTCTACTAGTTTAAGTGGGGTTCCTTCTAGAGTGGAGATGTCCCCCGTTTGATTATAGCACATATATTCCGTTTTGTGTGCATTAACATAGAGGCCTATGCTTGCTGCTGCTCGTTCCAAACTATGCAGAAGAGTTTCGGCTTGGTCAGGTGTATTTGCCAGTATCGCTATGTCATCGGCGTAGTCGGCGTCGGTAATTGTTGTTGCGGGGTATCTTCTGCTTCTTTTCTTCGTCAGTTCGAAGCCATTCTCTTTGATTTTGTCAATCGATGTTATAAGTACGTAGTCTAGACAAATGATAAAGAGGTACGGGGCCAGCGTGTCCCCTTGTAGTACTCCTGCTACAATGTCAAAGTATTCTGTGTCTCCATCCGGTGATCGTACTTTTACTTTAGTGTTTCTATAGAGAATCGTTATTGCCGCTACGGTTTCTTTAGGTATGCCGTACGCTAGTAGGATTTGTTCCATCTTTCCTCTGTGAATGGAGTCGAAAGCCTTGGTAAAGTCGACAAATATTAATGTCGCTTGTAGGTTCTTTGCCCGTACACCTTCAAGGATTCTGCGGATGGCTAATATTTGTGAGGTCGTGGATCTATTTCTTCGGAAGCCATTTTGGTTTTTTCTAAGTATGATGTCGATTTTGGGTTCTATTCGGTTTCGTAGTAGGGCATTGTAGATTTTGGCAGCTATGGATGTAAGTGTTATGCCTCGGTAGTTTTTGGCTAATCCGAGGTCCCCCTTTTTAGGGAAGGGGAGTATGCATCCCTTCATCCATCTATCTATCGGATTTTGATTGTATACTGCGTTGCAGTGGCGGAGCAGTATGTCGTCGAATTGTCTGGTCTTCCATACTTCCGGTGGAATTTCGTCCAGCCCTGCAGCTTTCCTATTTTTAATTTTTCTGAGAACCGAGTCGAGTTCTTCTTGTGTGAACCGTTCACACAAGAAGTGGGGTACTTACTCCCCTGCAAAGATGCAGTCGGTGTATTCTGCAGCATTGAGCCGACTGGGCTCACATATAATCATGATAGTGCTATATATGGAGGCTCAACATAGTATTGGAAGAGTTGGTTAAATTTATATAGAACTATATATATATATATATATGGGTTCAATCCCAGATCGCGTCATACCAAAGATTTTTAAAATGGTACTTGATACCTCATTGCTTAATACTCAGCAATATAAGGTACGTATCAAAGGTAAAGTGGAGCAATCCAGGGGAAGAAGTAGCGTCCTCTCCTACACCTCAGTGTAGTAGCTATTGAAAAGGGAGCCTTCTGTTCACCCTCGACTACGGTCACCAACTTACTTTACTTTATATATATATATATATATATATATATACACACACACATATATATATATATATATATATATATATATATCTGTAAAATGATTAGAAGAAAGACTCATCGGACCGTCATTTTGCTATTATAAATTCATTTATTTCAGCGGGCTACTATCAGACAGCCTGCCTCTTCAGATAGCGGTAACAGAACAGATAGCGAAATACATAAACATTAATCATAAAAAAAACCCCAAAAAATAACCTTTAAGAGGAGGGGAAGATCAAAAGAAACCGGGGTAGATATTATCATCAATCCAAGAAGGAAATTACTTTAGTAATTGATAATCACCAAAAAGTGAGCGGGCAGGCAGATGTTTCTCTTGCCATAGACATTCCACAAAGTAACTCTACGTGATGGGATTTTCGTCGTTGAATGAAAGTTTTAGCCTTAATCCCTTTTTTCGGAAAATCATATTAGGGTCATCAGAAGAGAATGTGCACTATTTCGGGGCCTTTCTTTAAAGGGTTTTATTTGCACACCGCTCCCCCCTTACTGAATATAAATGTATATATCACCGAGGCCCTATCAGTTATTTACTAAGCTTAGCTTAGATGTTTACTGAGAAGTGTAATGGCGAAATGTGATTTGAAAAATAACTGCGTGCGTTATGAGAATATTACATGGATCTCGTTACGCTTTATTTCCTTGTTGTTACAAGGTAGGCACAAGGCCTTAAGGTTTTGTGGGGGAGAGGGGGAAGAGAGCAGTCATACATTAACTATATGTTCTAATATCATTCGCCGATACATTCAACAGTACAATATATATAACCATTCAGCCATGGCCATGTGTGCAGCAACCACCAAAATACCACATTTGCTCTATGAAAAAGACCTACTTAAAACCCCGAATGTAATATATGATTTTATTTACAATTTATGATTTATTTGCAATGAATATCATATGATGGGAATGGGAGAAAAACCCAAAATACAATAAATCGAAAAAAACGAAACCAAGGAAAAGATTTTCCAAGTTCGGTTGCCCTCCCATCCCCCTGTCTACGAAATGGGGGCCGACTGTTTTCCGGTGTCCGAAAACACCTGAAACAAGCCGGATCTACCCTATGTGGGTGAGGGATCCTAGCCTAATCGGGCAAAAAAGAGTACAGGGTTGGGTGTGATGTGGGCAGTTGAATGACAGATACATGAGAAATTCCAAGATCTTCAGCAAAAAGCGGGCTGGAGTGAGGGTTGAGGTACAAAAATAATGGGGATGGGGAAAATCTTGGACACAAGCAACTAGATGACGGGGACGATGACTCACAACATACTGCTAACTATGCTTCAAGGTTTTACCTACTTACCCGGGGTGGGGTCCCGTAGGACCCGTACCGTAGACGCCATGAACAGGCAGAAGAGGGGTGGATGATTCCAACATTGCCCTTTTCTTACGACCAGGCTCGCTGCATTCACCCACCTTTTGTCGAATGTTATGCGATCCAAGCGTTTTCAATCGCATCTGATTTTGACCCTAAGCTGATGCCTAAAATACAAAACCAGATCCCGATGAGAAAAGTTTGCATCGTCGTACAATCCCTTCTTTCGCGTCGTCCAAATCACCATTCGAGCTGCAGCTAGGATCGCGAGAAACACCACACGCTTCTCACCCTGAAACGGAGGAAGAACGTTTCCACAACGTAACCAACGTTGAGCAGCACGAGCTGCTTAGGTTCAATGCGAGCCGTCCACTCCCCGACGTGATCCCAGAACGGGCGAACTCGCTCGCAGTAGTAGAAGACGTGCACAGCCGTTTCTTCTAAACCACTGCCGCAGCGAGCACAATCGGGCATGTCTGCCAAGTCCGCTCTGTAGTTCAAGCCGAGAAGGGGTAATACATTCTGTGCAAGTCGGGGTTGTTCAAGAAGCTCGATCCTAGCGCCAAATTCCAGTGGGAGCGGAACTCCTCCGCCGTCCAGCCGTGCCGCTCGCTAAGATCTGAAGCGGAACCTACTACTAGCTCCCGATATAGCTCTTTTTGAAGCCGTGAACTCAAGGAGGTTACGAAGGGCCGCTCGGCATTCGCGGACAAACAGTGCTTCGCCCATTTGGGTCTGACTGGAGGCGATGAAAAGTCCGTATCGCCTTTCGTCTCCACACTGCGTCTCCCGTCAAGGATCGGCCCAAGTATGCAAGTCTTTCAGCAAGCCAATGGCTCTCCTGATCAGGCATACCCAGACCCCCGTTGCACGTACGTTGGATGCAGACCAGTCTACGGACCATCAGCCTTGCACCTCCCTAGTGCAATCTGGAGAGGGATTGTTGAAGCGCCAGCCGACGTGCCTTAGGCAGAGGAAGTACAGCCAATCGATAAAGGATCAAGAGGAAGACGTACCCAGTTGCTCCAGTTGGAGGTCGGGCCCGAGCCACACCCGGAAGATGCAGATAGGTCCGTCACTCCAGCGAAGGGTCCTGGAAGGGTAACGCTACCCGTCCAAGCACCTAGCCGCAAACCTTCACTTTTGTCAAAATTGACTTTGGCTCCTGCAATCCGCTCGTACTCACCAACCGCCTTTTCCACAGCCTTTATATCCAGGCGGCGGGATACAAAAACTGTTATATCATCAGCGAACGCGGAAACCCTTGCCGAAAGAGGGCCAGCAAAAAGGATATCGCGCAGGGCCGGATTTGTCCCCCCATCCCTAAGCCTATGGAGCTAGGGTTCCAAAGCTAGGACATAGAGAAGAAGAAACCATGGGCAGTCCTGCCGGACCGGACGCTCGATCGTGAACGCCCCTGAACTCCTCCCGTTCACCTGCACCCCTGCCTGAGGGTTGTGGTACATCATGCTAATCAATCTGCAGAACTCCGGTTGGAATCCGACAGTCTCCAAAACAGTCATCAAAAACCGATGGTCAACACTATCGAAGGCCTTAGACTGATCTAAACTGATCAGCGCGGCCTCCGTACCGTCTTCTATCCCCTCTAGGACCTCGCGAATCAAGTGCAGATTGCCCTGGATGGATCTTCCCTTCACAGCATAGGTCTACTTTGAGCCAATCAGATCACTAATGACAAGCTGTAAACGATTCGCTAAGACCCGGGCCAAAATCTTTAACTCTGTGTTAAGCAGAGTTATGGGCCTGTAATCATCTAAACCCTCCCAAACATGCCTGCCACCTTTCTTCGGCAATGTGATCACGCCCTTGGTAACGCTACCAGGGATGGCTCCCTGGGAGAACCAATGGTTGAACATATCCGTGCAACAGCCTCAAGTACACTTTGTAGGGCAAACCATCTAGTCCCGGCGACTTGTTGAGGCCGACCTGCTTCAATGCATCACGGACTTCGCATTTAGTAACCACACCCTCGCAACTAGCCGCTTTAGCCACCCAAAGGTGTGTGGGGGGGAGTCGGCGAGATAGTTGCGAAACTCCTGAAGCGGGAGATCAGGACAGCGGGCAAAGTGATCACGAAAGTGCGCCCGAAAGGCATCACGCATCTCGCGATTGGAT
Source organism: Sepioteuthis lessoniana (assembly GCA_963585895.1). NCBI lineage: Eukaryota > Metazoa > Mollusca > Cephalopoda > Myopsida > Loliginidae > Sepioteuthis > Sepioteuthis lessoniana. Next base: position 34,830 of record CAUZXS010004643.1, read on the forward strand.
CGCAGTGCACGCCCATCCGGGGTTTTGACGGAATCGATATACCGATCGGGAAACCTTCGCACTTCTTCACACACAGTCGCGTTCGTTTCCACAGCTTTGTTGAGAACTCTTTTTAACCTAGGTCTAACTACAAATCCCTTGTAGCGTTCGCTACTCTCACGCTCAAAGTCTCTCCTATCTATCTCTACGGTTAGGGAGTCCCCCCCAGCCACCGCCCGGGAAAGTCTATCATCTATAGATTTCGCTTCCTTGGTCCTAAGTTCAGCTGTTGACCGTACTCTAATCCTATGTTTAAGAGACGTCCACCACCTATTCCCGGTAACCACGATCGAGTGTTGGTATAACGAACTTCATTTTGAATTGTTCCACAGAATATTTCATTTGTTTCATATCCACATGGAACTATATTCTATTATTTCAATGAGGCTTTTTATACGTTAGGCTCTATTACTCCCTTTGATTCCGATTTGACACCGAAATTGGTACAGGGTGCCTGGTACGAAACCTCTGGCTCCTATTTCTACAGCTTCCACGATCATGCTGTTCCCTTCCTTCTCCAGCTCTTTTTTAAATCTTCACATTTGTTGGTTTTATACTCATGGCTTTGATCCATCCGCTTTCATATGGTATTAATTGTTCTACCACGATAATTTTAAGGTTCGCCCTTGACAAAAGAACAATTTCTGGTTGATGACTTTTACTGGATATTGTTTTTGGGTAATTATTATGCCATCCTGGTAGGTCAGCAGATACCTCTCAATCTCCACTTGATCCAAGAAGGTTTTGACCGGGTACAGCTCGCTGCTTAATTGTTTGCTTAAAGGCAGCGTATATTCAACCGCTTTCTGAATCAAATTTCTGGGTTGAAATAGTTGGTTCTGATTTCATACAATTCTTTATAAATTTAACCAACTCATCCAATACTCTGTTGTGCCTCCAGGTGTATCTCTCATTTCCAAGAGCTGTCTTACAGGAGCTGAAGACATGCTCCAATGTTTGTGGTTTGTCATTACATAGGGGATAGGTAGGATTGCTTTCTTTTTTCCATTTAAAAAGATTGTTTTTAGAAGAAAGCTGGTCGTACGTGGAGCGTATTAGAAAACTCAACCTGAGAGGAGCCATATGCCATATGTCTTTCCAAGTAATAGAATTTTGCAAGGTCTCCTCCCAGTTTGTCCATTGGCCTTGTTGGGATTGCTGAAGTCCTTTTAGGAATTTCTTATTGTCAACCTCTCTCCTTACATCCTGAATGACCATATCCCGGCGATTTTTGCCACTAGTTTTTGACCACCGTTGCTTTTTATTAGTTTTGAAACCCTGTCTCCTAGTTTGAGTGCGTCCTATGATTTCCTTGAAAGCAAGGTTGTCTTTAGAACTTTTTATGGTGTCCTTGACTTTCCATTTCTTTCATGTTTTCAATGTAGGCTTTAGTGATTTATCACTTCATTCTTAGATTCATCCAGCATCATTTGGAGTCTGATTTTCCCCGGATTTAAATTCCTCTACAATTGGTTTGAATGGTAATTTTAATTTTGATTTTCTTCAGTACAAAACAACATCAGACAAGCCTGGAGGTAAACCCAACAATTTTCGGGTATATTTATTTATCTTAGTTTCTATTGACTCAACTTTACCTGTCGCAATTTCGTTTACAAGTAGCGACCATAATAACAGCGGAATAAATATTATCTGAAGGCACCAAACCTTGAATTTTCCTTTTAGAGGACAGCGATCAATCTTATGGAGGCCTTCTTGTAATGTCCTCGATGTTTCTTTTACTTGATTAATATCTTTCAAGGATTCATCAATATCTTAGATTCATCATTGCATCATTTTTCCTTAATTCATTTTATTTCTTTTTTTTTTATCAACGGATTATTTGGTTTGCCGCTAGTATCACTTTACCGATCTAAGTTTTTCTATTTAAAGAAAATATCTATCTATTTATTCTTTTCTTTATTTATATCTTTATAAGGATCCAAGGAGGCAAATTTGTTCCTAATTCCAAACTTTTCTTTTACCAAAAAGATTATTTTAGGGGTTATTTCTCATTCCTAGATCACGTTTGAAGTTTCTTTCATTAATTGGTGTATCGCTATTTAATGTTTAACTCCGACTACTGCTCCTTTACATAGAACTAGATCATATGGCTTTTCTATTAATCAATTATTTCTGGATAATTCACAACCAAAAACTGTTTTTCTTAAAAACTACCATGCTCTCAAGCTGATTTGATTTAAATTATTATTATTATTATTATTATTATTATTCACTCATTAAAACTTTTCACATCAGCGATAGCCGATGGTTTTTCACTGAAGTCTGAGTGACAGCAAGTCTCCTCAAGTCTCCAGGACTCTTCTTAGTATTCTGGCAGTTCTCAACAATGCTGTCGTTTTGATTGGTCTCCACTCGACCACCAACCTCCAAGTCCTCTAGTCCCTTTAGTAATCCCTTAGTTACTGTTCCAAACGCACCAATTACAATTGGTATAATTGTCACCTGCATGTTCCACAGTTTTTTCAGTTCCCTAGCAAGGTCGAGGTACTTATCCTTCTTTTCACATTCTTTCAGTTTTATTCTGTGGTCAGCCGGGACAGCAAAGTCGACTATTTTGCAAGTTCTCTTTTTTTTTGTTGATTAATATTAAGTCTGTTCTCCTGGCCGGGATTAGATGATCCGTTTGTATATTAAAGTCCCATAGGAGTTTATGCGAGTCATTTTCTAGGACAGGTGTTGGGTTGTGCATATACCATTTGTTAGTATGGTCAAATTTAAATTTCTTGCACATTTCCCAGTGAATCACCTTACCGACCCAGTCGTGTCTCGCCTTATACTCCCGCTGTGCTAATTTACTGCATTCGCTTATTATATGACTGATGGTTTCATCTATATCACCACATAACCTGCATTTGCTATTTCGTTGTGTCTTATCTATTCTCACTTTGATATGATTCGTTCTTATGGCGTTGTCCTGTGCTGCTATTAGGAGAGATTTATTATTATTATTATTATTATTGTGTTTTCATTTTATCACCAGTATCCACATATTCTAATCTTCATTTTCCCATTCAGATACCCTGTCCTTTATTCTCCCATTCCGATATCAAAACCTACATTCTCCCATTCCGATATCCTGATGTTCATTCTCCTATTTCGGTATAAAAACCTTCTTTCTCCCATTCCGATATCATAACCTACATTCTTCCATTCCGATATCCTGATCTTCATTCTCCCATTCTGATATACTGACCTTCATTCTTCCATTCCGATATCCTGACCTTCATTCTCCCATTCCGATATCAAAACTTTCATTCTCTCATTTCAATATCCTGACTTTCGTTCTCCCATTCCGATATCCTTACCTTCATTCTCCCGTTGTCAGGTTATTTTGTGCTGGATTCAGTTTGACTATTGTGGTCTCCAACGATACCAAAACAGGTTCTCTGTTTAAAATATTTTGACGATACATAAGATTGGCAATGGTAAAAAAACAACATATAATGTTAAAAACGAATAATACATGCGGGACAATGCTAAAAAAGCAAGATCGAAATCATCTGTGACATTCTTATAAAAACTCCTTCTCGTGCTAGGATTGGACGACCAAGAAGAACATACCTACGAAAGTTCTGTATGGACACAGGATGTAGATTTGAAGACCTGCTGGGAGCTATGGATGGTGATGATGGTGTTAAAACCCATGGAATAATGATTGTGAAGGCACATTAAAACAAATATAGTTTTAAAAAACTTTATGGTAGAAAATATATAAAAATTGACGGTGTAGATACATTAAATTTATTGTGAACTGCGACAGTGTAGTAAGAGATTTCGAACACTAGACACGCTATAACGTTCACTTTCAGACTGATACTTTTGGGAAAGGCATGAACTCCTTTAGCTTCTTATGCTATGAGTTTAATGGAATCACTATTGTTTTTCAACAAAAATTGCTTTAGCATGAAACAACTCACGAAGGTTAATATGCCATTAAACAAAGAAACCAAACTAAGCCTTTATTAGATTGCCTTCATTTTTGCTTAGAGTACAACTCACCGGTCAATTGGCCAAGAGGTTAGAGAGTTCATCAAAGGCCCGGGAGACCAGGGCTCAATCCCAGGTCGAGTCATATCAAAGACTCAAAAAATTGTACTTGATATATCCTTGCTTAACACACAGCATTTTAAGGTATGAATCAAGGGTAAAGTGGGGCAATCCAAGGAAAGAAGTAGCGTCCTTCCCTACATCTCGTTGTAGTAGCTATTCAGAAGGGAGCCCTCGGGTCACCCTCGACTATGGTCGCTAACTTTACTTACAACTCACAATAGATTTGAAATACTAAGAAATTTTTTATTGGATTATTCTATGACGAGACAAACGTTTTGCAATCTGAGTGAATTATAATTCGGTTGCTGCAGGTGCTTTTGCTAAGGTCGGGAAGATGAAAAACCAAACCTGATTCTGATATGGCAAGCATGCCTGATAGATAGATAGATAGATAGATAGATAGAAAATGCATAAGCAAAAGAAAGAAAGAAAGAAAGAAACTCAAATAGATCGATAGATAGACAGAAAAGGAGGAAGCGCGAGAAAGAAAGAAAGAAAGTCAAATGGATCGATAGATTGACAGAAAAGGGATAAGCGAAAAAAAAAAAAAAAGAAAGAAAGAAAGAAAGAAAAAGAGAAAGAAAGAAAGAAAGAAATAAACTCAAATGGATCGATAGATAGACAGAAAAGGGAGAAGCGCGAGAAAGAAAGAAAGCAAGAAAGAAAGAAAGAAAGAAAGAAAGAAAGAAAGAAAAAAAAGAAAGAAAGAAAGTCAAATCGATAGATAGACAGAAAAGGGATAAGCGCAAGAAAGAAAGAAAGAAAGAAAAAAAAGAAAGAAAAAAAAGAAAGAAAGTCAAATCGATAGATAGACAGAATATGGATAAGCGAAAGAAAGAAAGAAAGAAAGAAAGAAAGAAAGAAAAGAAAGAAAGAAAGTCAAATCGATAGATAGACAGAAAAGGGATAAGCGCAAGAAAGAAAGAAAGAAAGAAAGAAAAAAAGATAAAGAGAAAGAAAGAAAGAAAGAAAGAAACTCAAATTGGTCGAGAGATAGACAGAAAATGGAGAAGCGCGAGAAAGAAAGGAAGAAAGAAAGAAAGAAAGAAAGAAAGAAAGAA
>CAUZXS010004643.1:45000-46918 GCA_963585895.1 Sepioteuthis lessoniana
TAATGACTGCATAGTCGAGAAATGGAACAGTCACCAAGCTCCACTGACTAAGTTTTCGCTATTCACACACACACACACACACACATATATATATATATACACACATTTGGACGTGTCCAAAATTTTTGCGAAGTTTTGGTGGTGCGTGGCACCTCTAAAATCTAAAGTTTTTGGTGGTGCGGTGGCACCTCTAAAATCATTTGTCGAGATCATGAAAAGTAACGAACTGTACTAGACTATGAGATGCTGAGCTCGCCTGATACTCGCAAGATTTGCCTCTATGGCTTGGAGCACGTCCTCGAAAAACCACGATTTTAGACTTCCTGACATTGCAACCCGAGCGAAATTTCTTGACCCATCTGATTACTGTACTTGGATGACCGCACCTTCACCTTTCGCACAGCAGATATTTTTGGTTTCTTCAGCGGCGTTTATGGCTCAGTTCAAATTTGTTAAAGCGTAAGTTTCCAGAATTAGACGACGTAGCACATTCATCTAGGTAGCTTTCCAATCACACACGGAGTAAAGCATTGTAGGACATGTTTGGGACACCTACTACCACGATACCACTAAGCAACAACGGGTATCTATTTGGACTTGAATTGCTTTGGTCACTTCATATACCCGCTTGCAAACTAGCATTTACCAAAATCTCACAAACTTTTGACTCACCCTAATATATATATATATATATATATATAATTTGCTTTACTTAGTGTATCGAGCACTTTTATGTTTAGTTTTAGGTGATCCTGTCGGGGATTTTTCTTTTGGCTTAGCATCGCAACACTATTTGATTATTTTAGTCTTTATTGAATTTTTTTTCACTGTCAGATTTCTTATAGGTTTAATTATACATACATACATACATATATACATACATATATATATATATGTGTGTGTGTGTGTGTGTGTGTGTGTGTGTGTGTGTGGTGTGTGTGTGTGTGAAATTCCTTTTTGCAGATCTTGCCTGACTCTCAAATCAGAGAAAAATGTAAATATCTAAAAATGTCCCAAAGATTTTATGCCCCATCATCTACAGAAGAATTGTGTCAAGACATAAATTACAAAGAATAAGAAAAGTTTTCATTTAAATGCAAATTAGACTCATCTCCTCAACTACACAGTATTTATTTCTGTTAAGATGTTAGAAATTTCACTTTTTAAATGATGGCCTCTCAGCTATAATTATTAGTTCTGTATTATTTATCATTATAATAGTATTGCTTTTTTTATAGATCATTGTTTTTCAATTTTTCTTGTTAGGGATAAAAAAAAATTTTTAAAAAAGAAAATAATACATTACAAAGATTGCTAAAATTACTTCCAAATGAACACAGGACAAAAATCAAAGATTTTAGTTTCCTTAGGCAAAAGTGTTATTTAACAATGTGCAAACAAAAAACAAACAAACAAACAAAAAAAACTCCAGGCTATTGCAGAGCGAGTTTCTATGTTTGCTGATGCCAATATGCATCATATGCATCATCCTTAAGAGGAGTGAGACCCCCACAGAAAATTGGCATCCTGGGTAGAATATTAAACTGTATCTTGTTTGTGAGAATCAACTTCTTGAGCTGTCAGGAGTATGGAATTACCAATTCATTCCCCCAGGTTCAGCAATGGCAGAACCTGTTTGGTTGATTTATTAATAGATTTTTAAAGGCAAGACAGTTCGTCTGGGATTATTTTATCAATAGTTACTGACCCCCTCCGCTCAGGTTTGAATTCAGAGTTTTTCCTTCTCCTAGACTAGTTGCCTCACCAAGGCTGAAGGATCAGTCTGCCCTACTATTTATCCATAGGCTGGAGGGAGAATAATTGGATTCATACCTTTCCCAAGGGTATTAGTGCTATGTGAAATGTAATTCAGTCTCGTCCCCAGATTTGAACTCGTGTCGCCATGTCCCATTTTCCC
>CAUZXS010004644.1:5000-7500 GCA_963585895.1 Sepioteuthis lessoniana
CAATTGCAATGGTGTTCTTGGTACAGTCACTGAAGGATTAATAAAGGGACTGGAGAATTTGGAAATAAGAGAATGAGTAGAGACCATCCAAACAACTAGTTAATTGAGACCGGCCAGAATACTAAGAAGAGTCCTGGAGACTTGAGGAGACTTGCTCTTACCCAAACTCCAGTGAAAGACCATCAGCTAACGATGTCTTTAAAGTAAAAAATAATAATAATAATAATAATAGTATCCATTCTTGAATTTAAAATATAAATGGATCACCTAATCCCGGCCAGAAGAACTGACTTCTTGGTAATTAACAAAAAGAAAAAAAGATAACTGGCTCTAAAGAGAACTTTGATATTCTGGCCAAACACAGTTTAAAAATATAAGAAAGCGAAAAAAGAAAAAAGACAAATAGAACCTAGCAAAGGAAGTTAAAAAAAAAAAGCTACCTAATATGAGGGTGAGAGTGGTGCCAATTGTGGTCGGTGTACTTGGAATGGTCACAAAAGGTTGAGAAAGAAGACAGGAGACCATCCAGATTACAACATTGGTGAGATCGGCTAGAATACTGAGAAGAGTCCTGGAGACCTGAGGAGACTTGTTATCATTCAGATACCATTGAAAAACTACCAGTCAACGCTCGAGTGAAAAACTCGTAAAGATTAAAATTGTACTGATAATCGAATGCAACAAACTAGCCCAGAAGGAGTACAGACTAGACACGATTAAAATGCTATTTTTACAAACCAGAATCCGTTCCTGATAATGAGATTAAAATTCTTTGGGGTTTAGAGATACAAACGGATCACCGAATCCCGGCCAGATAACTAGACTTAGTGTTAATTTACACGAAGGGTTGTAACTTTTCATCAAGTTGATTTTGTAGTTCGAGCTGACCACAGACTGAAATTGAAAGAAAACGAAAAATTTAACAAATTCTTGGATCTTGCAAAAGTGCTGAAAAGTTGTGGAATATGAGCGTGACGGTGTTACCATTTGTGATTTGAGCATTTGGAAGGGTAAAAAAAAAAAAACTTAGAAAGAAGACTTAAGGAAATGGTAATCCAAGCAAGAATCGAGAACACTGAATTGTTGAGATCGGTTGGAATACTGAGAAGTGTACTGGAGACCTGAGGAGACTTGCTGTCACTCAGACCCCAGTAAAAGACAACCAGTTAAAACTCGCCTGGAGTGCCATCATGGCAGACCACAGATTAAAATTCAAAGAAAGCAAAAAAATATATATACAAATATATATATATATATATATATATACACACAATATATATATATGTATACATATACACACACACACACACACACACACACATATATATATATATATATAGAGAGAGAGAGAGAGATAGACAGGAAATTAGACAGGATAAATAATATATATATATATATATATATATATATATATATATATATATATATATATATATATATATATATATATATATATATTCTGAAAAGAAAATGAATGATAGAAATGTGAATTAATATCTCTGTAAATAGATAAATAGATAATTTCGGTTGGGTTTTCTGGCATATCAACCCTTATAGGCAATTTAATAACAGAGCATCTTCACACATTCATATATTTTGTATATACAATTTACCAGCGAATAGTTTGTAGGTAACATTTTAATATCTAGAGCATGTGAGAGAACTAAATATTAATATCTAGACCATGTAAGAGAACTAAAAAGAAAAATACGAAACATAAATTGTAATTAGTGTCAATTAGTCAATTGTAATTAGTGCACCTGGAAAAATCCCCTAAATGGACTGGAAGACTTGGAAATAAGAGGACAACTGAAGACCATCCAAACTACGACATTATTGAGATCAGCAAAAATACTGAGAAGTGTTCTAGAAACTCAAATTCCTGTTGAAAACCATTAGCTGACGTTGATGTGAAAAACTCTTAAAATAGTAAAATAGCAAAAAAAGGGGGAATAAACACGAAGGAATTGATAAGATTTCATTAAAAGTACTTTAAAGCCTTAAATCTAAAAGTATGGTCTGGTGTTATTTGCTCTAATGCTTCGAAGTTTTGTGTGTCACCACAATCATCAGACACATAAAACTCTGTGTCAGAGAGAGAGCGAGAGAGAGAGAGAAAAAGAGTAAGAAAGAAACAAGATTTTTGATTCTACATGTTAAACTCTCTCTTTCGTTCTTTCTTTATTCTTCACACTCACAAACTCTCTCTCTCTCTCTCTCTCTCTCTCTCTCTCTCTCTCTCTCTCTCTCTCAGTCTATATATATATATATAATATCCAAAAAAGATGCGTTGGGAAGGATTCGGTTTAAGAATATATGTGAAGATTCTTATAAAATCTCCAAGAGGCCTCGGTATAAGATAATTGATATATAAATTCATTTGGGTATTAATTTTATTTATTTATTTATTTATTTATTGCGGACTTTTTGTCCTCATCTTAGTCATATTTACCAACCCCTCCGCTCGGGCAGGATATGACACAAGGTCAATTTTTCAGCG
>CAUZXS010004644.1:12500-86022 GCA_963585895.1 Sepioteuthis lessoniana
ATATATATATATATATATATATATATTGGCAGCATTTCTTCATTAATACAAATTTCGTTGAATATAATATATATTTTCTGTCTACATATTTTCTTGTTGATCCTTTCATATTGCCGTATTGATTTTATAGTATTCGGCGGGAATTCATTGATATATTTTCATAAATTGTTTATTTCCCAAGTAATTTCTGCCCACCTTTAGGCCATCATCAGGGGAGTATGTATTACAAAATGATGTAACTTTTGTATGTACATTACTATTTTGCAAGAAAAGGAGCATCTGGGCCGTTGCAATGTATATATATATAAATATAAATATATATATATATATATATATATATATGTGTGTGTGTGTGTGTGTGTGTGTGTGTGTGTGTGTGTGTGTGTGTGTGTGTGTGTGTGTGTGTGTGTGTGTGTGTAAATAGAAATGAAAAAACACAAGGTCATCAGAGGATGATTTTATTTGGAAAGAAGACCCGGCGTTTTTCATCTCTGTATATATTCATAATATCTGGTTTTATTTCCAGTTTTTCCCAGATATATATATATATATATAAACATTCTTTCATAAAAAAAACATACATGTGTGTGCGTGTGTGTGTGTGTTGTGTGTGTGTGTGTGTGTGTGTGTGTGTGTGTGTGTGTGTGTGTGTGTGTGTGTGTGTGTTGCACAGTGGATAAAAAATAAATCTTATAAGATGTTCGGGAAATCAAAAAGTGATCAAATCCTCATCAGTAAAGCCGAGATAAAAGTTAAAAGAAAATAACATCCCACCTTTTTTTTAACTCGTTTTATAACAAAAGGTTTCGTGTATCAACTAGAACACAATAAAAAAGTGAAAAATGTATATATATATATATATATATATATATATATATATATATATATATATATATATATATATATACGTATGTAACATTTATATATATACGTTTATATTTTAAATTCATATATATTGTGTATATATATATATATATATATATATATATATATCATATGTATATTCTATATATCTATCTATCTATCTATATAAATATGTTATTCATATAATATATATAATATACATATACACAATATATATAAATATACCTACATATAATTATATATCCATATATATACATATATATATATATATATATGATTTGGCTATTAAAATTTATATATATATATATATATATATATATATATATATATATATATATATATATATATAAAAGTGTTTATATATATATATGTATATAAATATATATATGTGTATATGTATATGCATTTGAATATATATATATGAGTATATATGCATATATAGAGATGTATATATATATATATATATATATATATATATATATATATATAAATATATATATTCGTATATATGTATATAAATATATATACCTGTACATATGTAATTATATATGTATGTATAAATATATATGTATATATGAATATATATGTATATATAAATATATATGTATATATGAATATATATGTATATAAATATAATGTATGTATGTAAATATATATATGTGTATATATATATATCTATATAAAGGTATAAATATATATATATATATATATTCATATGCATATACATATACACATATATATATTTACATGCATATATATATGTATATAAATACATATACGCAAATATTTATATATATATATATATATATATATATATATATATATATATATATGTAGAATATATGAATATATATATGTAGATAATGGACATGTATACTTATATAGACTCTAAATGCATATATATAATATATATGGACATACACATAATAATTTTTGTATAATATTTGTATATATGATAGATGATACATATATGATACGCGCACCCATATATATATATATATATATATATAATATATATATATATATATACAGACATACGTACATGTCTATATTGGTTTTAACTATGTTTACTCAGACCTGCGTTTGCATTCGTTATTTTCATCAGGAGTTTTCGCGGCAAAATGTTATGTCCTGTTGTACTTCACACGTGTCCCTTGATTTAAAAAAAGTCGCTTTTGTACGTTCTATACATTTACGTTCCATAGAACCCTACCTCTTTTAAAAAGAACTTACTTTTATGAACACAATCGTACAATTTAACAATAAAAAAAGAAAGACAAAAAAAAAACAAAAAAAAAACAGAACAACCTTTATGTTGAAGTCAACAGTAAGTGTAGCGCAAAAATTTATAGCTTGTAGAATTTTTCACACTGACATATATTCGTCAATATTTTTTCTTTCAACAACAGACAGGGTGTTGGACAAGATCAATCTTTTCAGAGTTTTCCTTCTTCTCGATCGGAGGAGGAATTCTCTGTGGTGTAGTCCAGCTAACGTGCTGGACTGGGAAATTGTACCAAGTGAGATCGAACTCAAGTCTAGCCATGATGATCACTTTCGGACCAATGCCCCACGGGTAGGTTATGAACCTTCTTATATACTGCTGTTGTTCGACAAGGAGAGCCTTAGTGTTTATTAAAAAACGAATGTTGATGTCGTTAAAAAAACAAATACGAAGTAACGAAACATTAGGTTTGGTTTGGTTTGGTTTGGTTTGGTTTTATGCCATATCAACGATTGTTGGTTCTTTAATACCAAATCCATTTTTATGCATATAAACATTTCTATTTTAAACAATTCAGTTTAGCATAAGTGCAGTTTTTTTGTGGAGGTGCCCGTGGTGTAATGGTTATCGTCGCAGGAATTGGACACGGCGACACGAGTTAAAATCCTGGACTGATTGCATTTCACATAGCACTAATACCCTTGGGAAAGGTATGAATCCAATTATTCTCCCTCCAGCTATGGGTAGAATAGTAGGGCAGACTAGGTTCTTCAGACTTGGTGAGGCAACTAGTCTAGGAGAAGGAAAATTCTGAATTCAAACCTGTTAAACTCCGCTTAAAAAATTGACCTTGTGTCATATCTTGCCCGAGCGGAGGGGTTGGGTAAATATGATAAGTGGAGTTTTTTGTTTACACGTAGTTTAATATAAAAACAGTTTTATTTCAAACAATTCAGTTTATAATAAACTGAATTGTTAGAAATAAAACTGTTTTTACACAATTTTGTTCTATTTGCCCTATAGATAGGACCCTATCAGATGCTACCATCTGGGCCAGAGTGGTCCTGGGAGTGATGGCAATAAAGAGGTACTCCGCATTCCCCAAAACTCCAGCATTACTGGAACCACTTATCAGATTATTTAGTGTCGTATCAAGGACACTCGTTGCGGGGGAAGTCTTACCCCTCTGCAGAGATGCAGTTGGTGTATTCTGCAGCCCCAACCGACTGGACCAGAAATGTTAAGTTTTGATATATACATCGTGTATTTAAAATGTTTATTTATTATGGACAACTGAAAACTAATACACCAATGTGTTAAATCTGTTTCTTATTAAACGCTCCTCTACTGTGGCCTTCTACCATGTTTGCTTATGGAGTGGGTTCGTTGCCAGCGTATTTCATACCGACACGAGTGGTTATTTTTCGCGACGATTTCCAGTCAATAATTGTTATTCTGCTTATTGGATTATTGCTTAGTAAATATTGGTAGAAATGGAAATATTGTCTATCAAGGAGAGTTTCGTGAATGAAACCTTATTAGGTAACCCACATAGGTGTTCATCTACCTAACTCGTCTTAGTTAACTATATATATATATATATAGAGAGAGAGAGAGATTGGTTGACTGTGTTTTACGGTCTATCAGTCCTTGCAGGTTTTTAAGGCCAAATTTTGTTTATACGTATTAATTAAATATATATGATTTGTAAATAAATAGTTTGTGTTTAATATTTAACGAACCAGGGCTCATTTGTTTGCACACAGCTAATTGGTTTCAAGTAAAAGTTGGTGACCTTAGTCGAAGGTGACCTGAAGGCTCCCTTTTCGATAGCGATTACACCAAGGTGTAGGGAGGGCGTTACTCCTTTCCCTGGATTGCTCCACTTTACCCTTGATCCATACCTTATAATGCTGAGTGTTAAGCAAGGATGCATCACGTACCATTTTTTGAGTTTTTGGTATGACTCGACCTGGGATTGAACCCCGTTTCCCGAGCCGTTGGCCAATGGACCGGTGGTTTCAAGTACTGCTATCTAATTCGGTTGGGTTTCTTTGTTTAATGGCATATCAACCTTTGTAGGTTATTTAATGCCAAAGGCATTGTCCTAGAAGAACAGTAGTGGTACTATTTAACCCATAGCTGGGAGGATAAGGGTGTTCATACCTTTCCCAAGGGTATTTGCCCGAAAGTGAACGTAATAGCGCAACTGGAGTATGAACTCGCATACTACGATTCCGCAGTCCATCGCTTTAACCATTACACCACGAGGACACCCCCGCTATTAAATTCAGAGCGAATTTTTCTCTAGCAGGATGCATGGCATTAACGAATGTGGCCGTTGGTGAAATCATCTGGCAGTTACAGGTTCAGTCCTGACTAGTGGTAGAAATAACAAGAAATATTTACTATAGCTTAGCACTTGTGTCCGTTTATGGTCAACAAAATCAGAAAAATCTAACCCCGATGATTAAATAAACAGTCCAGCTCGATGTTCCGTCTATGCTCCATAGATCTACATGAAACACCTGAAAAAGGCCGAGGGACGTGTTGTAAATATAGCAATAAAGATGAAGACAATAGTCCGAATACTCTCCACCATAAAAACTAATAGTTTTATTTTTACACTGTTAAATAGTTCCTAGTACTGATATCTGATACTAATAGTTCTATTTGCGATATTTAAATGGTTTTAAGTACAGTAAATGATTAAACAGTTCAATTCGACCCATAGTTAAGACCCTAACAGGTAATACTGAGGGTCAGAGTGGGAATGGGAGTATTGGCAATGAAGAGGTACTGTTTACCAACCCCTCCGCTCGGGCAGGATATGACACAAGGGCAATTTTTAAGCGGAGTTTAACAGGTTTTGAATTCAGAGTTTTCCTTCTCCGAGACTAGTTGCCTCACCAAGGCTGAAGAACCTAGTCCGTCCTACTATTTACCCATAGCTGGAGGGAGAATAAGGGGGTTCATACCTTTCCCAAGGGTATTTGCTCGAAAGTGAACGTAATAGCGCGACTGGAGTACGAACTCGCGTACTACGATTCCGCAGTTCATCGCTTTAACCATTACACCACGAGGACACACCATTGGCAATGAAGAGGTACTCTGCATTTCTTAAAGCTCACGTCCTTATCCTCCCAGCTATGGGTTAAATAGTACCACTACTATTCTTCTTGGAGAATGGCTTTGGCATTAAAGAACCTACAAAGGTTGATATGCCATTAAACAAAGAAACCAAACCACACCAATCAAAGCTCACAGGTCTTACTCTTCTGCAGTAATTCAGTCGGCATATTTTACAGACCAAGACAACGGCGCTGAGAGAGAGAGAGAGAGAGAGAGAGAGAGGGTAAGATAGAGAGAGGAGGGGAAGAGAGACGCATCGAGATATACGTGTATATAAATTTGAATTATAACAGAATTGAGAAAAGAAATGATTGGTTGGCTGGTTGTTTTATTTTACGGCATATCAACCCTCAAATGCCGAATCAAGTCATTTTGATAAAAATGCCTAGTTTGTTTTGTTTTATGGTACATCCACCATTGCAGGTTATTTAATGCCAAATCCATTTTTATATATATAAATAATTCTATTTCAAACAATTCAGTTTTGCATCGGTACACAATTTAGTTCTATCCATTGACCCATAGATAGGACCCTATCAGGTGCTACCACTCCGGGCTTGAGTAGACCTAAGAGCAATAGCAATGAAGGGGTACTCTGCATTTTCAAAAGCTCGAGCATTCTTTGAACCTCCCCATCAGATTGTTTAGTGTCATATCAAGGACACCCCTTAAGAGTGGGATTTGACCCCTCTCTCCAGCGTATTCTACAGCTCCCTCCCCTCCAGATCGGATTGCACAATATTGAAATGAGAATTTTTTTTTCTTAGTCATTATTATAAAAATTATTTTACTTCACACCTGCGTTAGCTGATCGTCTTTCACTGGGGGGTTGAGTGACAGCAAGTCCCATCAAGTAACTAAAAATCATCTAATTCTCTCCGATTTTAGTCCTGCTATTGTTCGGAGTTTCTCATCACGTCCTCCAATTTCCTGCTCTTCCAGTGTCCTTAGACCAAGCTTTTGAGGACCGTTCCGAGTACGACAATCATAATTGGTATCATCGTCACTTTCATGTTCCATGGCTTTTTTTTAGTTCACTAGCAAGGTTCAAGTGATTGTTTCTCGTTTTTTGTGATTTTTCCCTCATTGGTCCGCCGGGACGGCAAAGTCCACTATTCTGCAGGTTCTTCATCATCATCAGGCATTATTATTATTATTTTCATTATTAATATTATTATTATTATCAATAATAATAATAAAACTAATAGTAATAACAATAATCTAACCATATGAACAAATGGTATATGCACAACTCAGCAGTAGTCCTAAAAATGACACACACAAACTCCTTTAGGACTTTGACATACAAACGCGGATCACCTAATCTCGACCAGAAGATCAGTCCAAATAATAATCAACAAAAAAAAAAAAAAAAGAAAATTTGCAAAACTGTCGACTTCGCTGACCACAAAATTAAAACTGAAAGAAAATAAAAAGAAGGATAAGTACCTCGACCTTGCAGGGGAATTTTTAAAGAAAATATGGAACATGAAGGTGACAATTATGCCTATTATGATTAGTGCTTTCGGCCCAGTAACAAAAGGATTATTAAAGGAACTAAAGGACTTGGAAGTTGGCGGACGAGTGGAGACCATCCTAACAACAGCATTATTGAGAACGGCCAGAATACTGAGAAAAGTCTTGGAGACTTGAGGACACTTGTCACTCAAACTCCAGTGAAAGACCATCAGCTAACGCTGGTGCGAGAAATTTCAATTTGACCATACAAACATGTGCAAGAAATTTCAATTTCAATTTGACCATATAAACAAACGGTATATGCACAAACCAGCACCTGTCCTAGAAAATGACACACGTAAACTCCTATGGGACTTTAACATACAAACGGATCACCTAATCCCGGCCAGAAGACAAGACCTTATAATAATCAACAAAAAAAGAAGAGAATTTGCAAAATTGTCGACTTTGCTGTCCCGGCGGACCACAGAATAAATCTGAAGGAAAGTGAAAAGAAGGCTAAGTACCTCGACCTTGCTAGAGAATTGAAAAAGCTGTGGAACATGAAAGTAACGATTGTGCCAATTGTGATTGGTGCTTTAGTCACAATAACTAGAGGATTATTAAAAGGCCTGGAGGACTTGGAAATTGGCGGACGGGTAGAGACTATCCAAACAACACCGTTGCTGAGAACGGCTAGAATCCTGAGACGAGTCCTGGAGACTTGAGGAGACTTGCTGTCACTCAGACTCCAGTGAAAAACCATCAGCTAACGCTGATGTGAAAAACTCTAATGAGTAAAAAATATAATATAAAAATAATCATAAATAAATAAATAAGTTAATAAATAAATAAATAAATAAAAACCGCTTTATTTTTAATGTTAAACTTCGAAAAAAACATGAGCAAAAGTAGTTGGACTGTAAATAATAATAATGAGTATTATGACTGTTATTATTATCATGATTAATATAAATTTAACGTATATATATATATATATATATATATATATATAAGCTATAATTCTGTCGGTGTAAAAAACAAACCCAAATTTTCCAATTTGCAAATTCTAAAAACTGATATTAGGGGAAAAAAATTCGTAAAAAAACGAACAGACGAAAAAACACACGTGCTACTAGAAAATAATCAAGCGGCACGTACGTCTAGTAAAAAGAAAAAACAACGATAGAATTACCTAAGCTAAAACGTAATAAAGTGCTCAATACATGAGATAGAGCTTATATCATGAAAATAATTCCTACCTTGACCATAAGCGAGTCAACCAAGATTTCAACAAACGGCTCTTCAGGATTATAATTATATATTTATATAAATCATGCATATATAACACAGGTGCGGATATATAGATAGATAGATAGATATGCAAAAAGCAAACTTTGGAAATAAAATCAAGTGCTTGAAAGCCACATGAAACTTAGTAATTATTTGTTATATTAAGCGGATATATGCAAAACAAAAACATTTGTGACACATAGAGTGTAGGGGAGGGTGCTACTCCTTTCCCTTGATTGCTCCACTTTACCCTCGATAACTACCTTATATTGCTGAGTGTTAAGCAAGGAGGTATCAAGTACCATTTTAAAAGTCTTTGGTATGACGCGACCTGGGATTGAACGCAGGTCTCCCGGATCATTGGCGAACACTCTACCCACTGGGACCAATGAGCAGGTGATATTGTGATACATAAGCGTTTAAATTTCCTTCGCTTGCGCTGGTTTCCTCGTGGCTAAGTGGTAGAATCTTGGACTGGCGTTTGAGTCAACCGAGTTTCGATCCCAGCTTCGGGAATCTAGCCTGTCTAGCCACACTGAAGAGTTCTGGTAGAACGAAACAGGTCTGTCGGTGGATGACTATCATCATCATGTCACGCTGGTAGCACGGATATCCCTGACCCTCTCTCGCCATTCCTCCCTATCGTTCATCGCCCTAGGTAGGTCTTCAGGACAACATCCCGTATCCTTATA
This sequence comes from Sepioteuthis lessoniana, assembly GCA_963585895.1. Lineage (NCBI taxonomy): Eukaryota > Metazoa > Mollusca > Cephalopoda > Myopsida > Loliginidae > Sepioteuthis > Sepioteuthis lessoniana. Next base: position 21,165 of record CAUZXS010004644.1, read on the forward strand.
TAGCTGCTGAATGTATGTTCGTGCTGGTCGTCCTGCTTTTGCACGGCCATGTGTGGGGGTCCACAAGAGTACATCTCTTATGAGTTCGTCCCTGCTTCTCCAGCAGTGTTCTGCATGTCTGGTTCGTCTAACTTGAATAGTTTTCGTGATAGGAGGCAGGTGGCCGTACAGTTGGTGTCTTGTGGGGTGTTGTCGCCAGGACTTGTTCAAGATTGCACGCAGCATTCTTGTGTAATTGCCGTCTAGCTTCTTCTCCAGCCGTTTTGTTAGCGTCCATGTAGTGCACCCATATAGCAGTATCGATGTGACCGCTGCGTTTCATTTTATCGGTTAGGTCTGATTTCCATATAATCGATAGCCTATTGATAGCTGTCCATGCTTTCGTTAACCTCGTGTCGATGTCCTTGACTATATATATATATATATAAATCTGACTTACTGTCATTTCATTTTCATAAAAATCAGCCATTACTACTGATGTGAAAAGCTCGAAAACACTAGACTTCTTCTTACTAACTGAGCACTTGTGTATCCGATTGCACAAACTGTAAACAAGCAAAAATTAATAAATATCCATTCCGGGAGACCGGGGTGGAATCCCAGGTCGAGACAAACTCAAAAAATGGTACTTGATACCCCCTTGCTTAACACTCAGCATTATAAGGTACATATCAAGGGTAAAGTGGAGCAATCCAGGGAAAGGAGTAGCGCCCTCCCCTACGCCTCGGTGTAGTAGCTACTAAAACGAGAACCTTCGAGTCGCCCTCAACAACAGTCACCAACTTTACTTTTTTAAAAATCATGAGCTGACGTATGTCGTCGAAATGGCTAAGCGGTTAGATACCATGAGTAGCGTAAAATTAGACGGGTTTCGATCCCAGCTTGAAGTGTCCTGCGTGCCATACTGATAAGTCGTAATACACCGAAACAGTCTGTTTAGGATGACAATATATATATTGTCATCAACAGATAGACTGTTTCGTTGTATCACAACTCTTCAGTGTGGCTAGACACGTAGGACGCTTGAAGCTAGGATTGAAACCCGCCATACTTTACGTTAGACTAAGTATCACACCTCTCGGCCCACAAGTGTACCATGTCAGCTAAGGAATTATTAGGTATTATGTAGCACAGCAGCAGCAGCGTTCGTTTGTTTAGATTTTATACCCTACCGGATACCAGAGTGCTCAATTCTTCGAAGAGCTTTTGCATTATGCGAGCGGCAGCCGTAAATTCCTTCGCCAGAATGCTCAACCCTCATGGGGGAGCGTATATATTGTCATCCTAGACAGACTGTTTCAAAGTATCACAACTCTTCAGTGTGGCCAGACACGTTGCTAGTTTAATATATCAGTAGTAACTAGTGGGTTTAATAAAGATCGAATGATAGCCAATAAGTTCTCTCTTTTTTTTTTTTTTTTCGTGTTATTATTATTATGCCTCCCAGGCACAACAGGTGGTCTACTGTTTAAGGGACAAAAATTCTCCTCTCCAGGACTCAGTATTCCAGCCGATCTTAACTTTGATGGGGTGTGGACAGTCTCAATCTGTCTTAAGAGATTTAGTACCCCCTCGTCTTTTTTACACTTTTCTCGAGATCTTTCCATGAGCTCAAACCGGTAGCAGTGTCACCTCATTGTCCCCTTTATCTGTAGTTATGTCTATAAAAATGTATCGACAAGAAAACAATCATTGTATATATAGAGTTAAGTTTGCGACCTTAATCGAGGGTGACCCGAAAACTCCCTTTTCAAAAGCTACTACAGAGAGGTGTAGGGGAAAGCGCTACTCCTTTCCCTGGATTGACCCATTTTGATCTTGATCCTTATCTTATAATGCTTAGAGTTAAGCAAGGCAGTATCATGTACCATTTTTTGAGTCTTTTGTAAGAATAAATCTGAGATTGAACCCCGGTCTCCCAGACCATTGGCGAACACTCTACTCATTAAGTCACTGGACATTGGCATGATGGTTAGAGTGTTCGCCATTGACCCGACTGCGGTCACCAACAACAACTTATATATATATATATATAATGAGAGAGAAATCGAAGATCTGGAGTTGCAGAATACACTGACTGCATTTCTACAGAGGGATAAGACTCACTCAACGAATGTCCTAGATATGGCACTAAACAATTTGATGGTTAGGCTTCAGTAATGATGGAGCTTTGGGGAATGCAGTGTATCTCTTTGTTACCATCGGTCCCAGGTCCACTCTGTCTCAGAATGGTAGCACCTGAAAGGGTCCTATCTGTGGGTCAAAAAGAACTAAACTGTGTACTTAAACTGAATTGTTTGAAATAGAACAGTTTATATGTATAAAAATGGATTTGGCATAAAATAACCTACAATGGTTGATATGCCATAAAACAAAACAAAACAAACGGATTCAAGTCAATATATTTTCTAATAGTTAAAAAATATTTCATAGTATTTTATGAAGATGAATACGCGAAATGTCATCAACATTCGTGCGATTTGAGGGTATATTTATTTTTAGTTACGCTTGAGAGGCGAGGTTAGTGTAACAGTTATAGTCGTAGGAAATTAATATGGGGACCCGAGTTCAAACCCTGGACGATACTGTTTGAATTTCATATTGCACTATTACTTTTTGGAAAGGCATGAATCCAACTTTTCTCCCTCCAGTTATCAGACCAGTCGGCTGGTGAGGTTGTAGAACAACACTGAGTGCATCTCCTCAGAGAACTAAGATCCCCCCCACAACGACTGTCCTAGATATGACATTAAACTATCAGATGAAAAAAAATGTGGAGTACTCCTTCATTGCCATCGCTCCCTGTTCTACTCTGACCCAGAATGTGAGCACCTGACAGAATCTGTCTATGTGTCAAATAGAACAAACTATGTGTGCAAACAAATCACTGATGTTAAATAGTGATTCTTACATAGCAATACTTCAAACTATTTAGCTGAATAGCTTGAAATATAAATGTTTTTTTTTGACAAACTGTTTACTTACATTTAAACTGCATACTTATGCGAAACTGAATTATTTGAAATGGAATTGTTTTTATTTGCTAAAGTGAATTATTTTGCAATATTTTAGTTTTTCTAGAGTGAGTCGAAAGTTTTGCAATATTTTAGTTTTTCAAGAGTGAGTCAAAAGTTTTGTAATATTTTAGTTTTTCTAGAGTGAGTCATAAGTTTTGTAATATTTTAGTTTTTCTAGAATGAGTCAAAAGTTTTGCAATATTTTAGTTTTTCTAGAATGAGTCAAAAGTTTTGCAATATTTTAGTTTTTCTAGCGTGAGTCAAAAGTTTTGCAATATTTTAGTTTTTCTAGAGTGAGTCAAAAGTTTTGCAATATTTTAGTTTTTCTAGAATGAGTCAAAAGTTTTGCAATATTTTAGTTTTTCTAGAATGAGTCAAAAGTTTTGCAATATTTTAGTTTTTCTAGAATGAGTCAAAAGTTTTGCAATATTTTAGTTTTTCTAGAATGAGTCAAAAGTTTTGCAATATTTTAGTTTTTCTAGAATGAGTCAAAAGTTTTGTAATATTTTAGTTTTTCTAGAGTGAGTCAAAAGTTTGGAATATTTTAGTTTTTCTAGAATGAGTCAAAAGTTTTGCAATATTTTAGTTTTTCTAGAGTGAGTCAAAAGTTTTGCAATATTTTAGTTTTTCTAGCGTGAGTCAAAAGTTTTGCAATATTTTAGTTTTTCTAGAATGAGTCAAAAGTTTTACAATATTTTAGTTTTTCTAGCGTGAGTCAAAAGTTTGGCAATATTTTAGTTTTTCTAGCGTGAGTCAAAAGTTTTGCAATATTTTAGTTTTTCTAGAATGAGTCAAAAGTTTTGCAATATTTTAGTTTTTCTAGCGTGAGTCAAAAGTTTGGCAATATTTTAGTTTTTCTAGAGTGAGTCAAAAGTTTTGCAATATTCTAGTTTTTCTAGAATGAGTCAAAAGTTTTGCAATATTTTAGTTTTTCTAGAATTAGTCAAAGGTTTTGCAATATTTTAATTTTTCTAAGTTTTGCAATATTGTATTAACGTGAGGCACGTTCAGCAGATTCGGATGCTTTTTGACGAACCTGCAAATGTGACAAACCCAACCCCATTGTTAGTAAATAACTAGGCCTTTTACTTAGATATTGCAGGAGACCGCTTGAATGGGGCAACCCAATGAGACTCGAACTCACTCGGGAAGGTTTGCTACCTCACTGCACTGTTAGATCTCGAGCTCACCTATAACTCTTCAAGAATTCCATTGATGGCTTAGAGCATGTCCTCGAAATCCACGGTTTTAGGCTTATCTAACCTTGCCAGATTGTCGACATTCTAGCAACCCCGAGCAAAATTTCATCAGCCATCTGGTTAATGTACTGTGGTCAACTGCACCTTCACTTGTCACACATCAATCGTTCTTTTTTGTTTTTATTTTTGTTTTTGTTTTTGTTTTTTTTTTGTTTTTTTGGGGGGTTGGGGTGCTTTTGTGAAGTTTTGGCCCAGTTCCAACTCATAAAGCATACGTTCATTACATTACACTATGAGGCTTTCAAATCACACCCGATTTGAAGCAATGCACAATGTGTCAGCGCACCAACTATCACAATATTAATAATCGCAATGGGTACTTTCTTCAGCTTGGACAGTATCGGTCACGCGATATAAGTAAAGTTGGCGACCTTAGTCGAGGGTGACCCGAAGGCACCCTTTTTAATAGCTACACCACCAAGATGTAGGGGAGGTGCTACTCCATTCCCTGAATTGCTCCACTTTACCCTTGATTCTTACCTTATAATGCTGAGTGTTAAGCAAGACGGTTTCATGTACCATTTTTTGAGTCTTTGGTATGACTCAACCTGGGATTGAACACCGGTCTCCTGGACCATTGGCGAACACTCTACTCACTGGGCCAACGGCCTAAATTCACGTGATATACAAGCCGCTAACTAGCACCTTCTAAAATATGGTAAAACTTTCGACCCCCCCTAAGTTGTTTAATTTGTTTATTTAATTCAGATTTTTAGAAATTATGATGATTATATGGTTTGGTTTCTTTGTTTAATGGCATATCAACCATCGTGGGTTATGTTGTATCTTTCAAATGATTTACAATAGACAAGGTTGTTACTTGAGTGGAAGGAACAACCAACAAGATATCAGATCAAAGAAAGGAAGATTTATTACAATAGAGTACAATAAGTGGATAGAAAGAGATTAGTAAGACATTGCTAATCTCCAAAGTAAGACGCCGGTGAATGCGGTGCTCTCTATATATAGTTCTCTGTATTAGTAAGTCCATATAAGAAAGAAGGGGTGTAGGATATGTTATTACAACAGTTATTTAATTCCAAAACTAGCAGTGTTACAGCTTAATCCATATCTGGAAGGAGTTTAAGAGGCTTCCTACCTTTCCCACGGGTATTAATCTGAAAGTGAACTTAATAGAGAGATTGGAGTTCGAACTCGTTTACTACGATATTACAGTCCAGCACGTTAACTACTACGCCACGGAGACTCACCTCGTGGAATGAAAGGTTTTGAATAAAAAAAAATTATGACACTCTAAGAGAACTAAAAAAAAATGGAAACAAAGAAAAAAAAGATTAAAAAAACATATCAACCGGAAGATACGCGAACAAATGAAATATCAAGCAATTTTTATTTTTATTGCATTAAGCTCTCTAAGGAAATCATTGCAATCTCTATAGAGAACAGACAAACAAACACTTTCTCATCGTTAATATAAATTATACATATATTTTTTTTTTCTGAAAGAAAATCTCATAAAGATTCGAATGTAGAAGTAGTTTTATTGCCACCTCAGTGAGACTTCTATTAGCGCTTGTCTAATGACAATCATATAATATGTTTGAGTTGGTTTTATGGCACATCAATCATTGTAGCTTATTTAATACCAAATCCATTTTATACATATAAAAGTTCTATTACAAACAATTCAGTTTATCATAAGCACACAGTTTTGTTCTATTCAACCCATAGATAGGACCCTATCAGGTGCTGCCACTACTGGCTCGAGTGGACCTGGGAGCGATAGCAATAAAGGGGTACTCCGAATTCCCTAAAGCTTCAGCATTACTGAGGCCTCACCATTAGATTGTTTAATGCCCAAGACACTCGTTAAAATAGTGTTACCCCTCTGCAGCGATGCAGTCTGGGAATTATAAAGCTCCAGCTGACTGGGCCACTCGACACTCTTTGGGGGAGTCTTACCCCTCTGCAGAGATGCAGTCAATGTATTATACTGGCCCTTACCAACTGGGCCACTGGGAACTCGTTGGGAGAGATGCAGTCGGTGTATTATACAGGCCTCAACCAACTGGGCCACTGGACACTCTTTGAGTGAGTCTTACCCCTCTGCAGAGAAGCAGTCAACGTTTTATACTGGCCCTCCCCAACTGGGCCACTGGACACTCGTTGGGAGAGATGCAGTCGATGTATTATACAGGCCTCAACCAACTGGGCCACTGGACACTCTTTGAGTGAGTCTTACCCCTCTGCAGAGAAGCAGTCAACGTTTTATACTGGCCCTCCCCAACTGGGCCACTGGACACTCATTGGGAGAGATGCAGTCGGTGTATTATACAGGCCTCAACCAACTGGGCCACTGGACACTCTTTGGGGGAGTCTTACCCCTTTGCAGAGATACAGTCAATGTATTATACTGGCCCTCACCAACTAGGCCACTGGACACTCGTTGGGAGAGATGCAGTCGGTGTATTATACAGGCCTCAACCAACTGGGCCACTGGACACTCTTTGGGGGAGTCTTACCCCTTTTCAGAGATACAGTCAATGTATTATACTGGCCCTTACCAACTGGGCCACTGGACACTCTTTGGGGGAGTCTTACCCCTCTGCAGAGATGCAGCCAACTGGGCCACATCTTATAAGGTTTAGAGCAATATGATTTTTTTTCATTGATTAATTATCATTAGCTAATTATCATTAATGTATTCGAACGATTGTCATTCTTTTTATTGTCATATTCACAACGTTTTGGTCGATGCATCCATCGGCTTTTTTCAGGTGTTTTATCTCAAACTCGAAAGCCTACACGGAACTTCCATCCGAAGCCTTTATTTAATCCACAGGGGCAAATTGTTGAAATACCGTGATACGTATCCGAGTACAAGTGTTAAGCATTATTAACTAATCCCTGTTATCTACTAAGATCGAACCCGTAACCTCCAAATGATTTAACTAAGAAGCACTTTAACCGTTAATGAATAAAGGGTTTAGTTCGAAGTTCCATGTAAGCTCTTGAGTTCGACATAAAACACCTGAAGAAGGTCGGAGGATGCGTCAGCCGAAACGTTCAAAATAAAACAATAAAGATAAAAACGATAATCGGAATATACTATATGATAAAAATTATCAAGTTTAAATTTAGAGAAATTTAGATTAATAATAATTTGTAATTTATTACACTGAACTGAATTGTTTGAACTAGAACTGTTTTGACATTTAACTGTGTTAATCAAACTGTCCTTATACTAAACTGAATAGTTTGAAATTTTTATCAAAATGACTTAATTCGGCGTTAAATGACACGAAAACAGTTGATACACCTTAAAACAAAACAACTAACCAACCAACTGAACAGTGGGAAAAGTTTGTGAACTTTTATGATCAAGATTTTAAATAGTTTTCGAAATAATTCTATATTGATTTATTTACAATGGACTTTTGTCTACATTAAAATCTTTGAAAATTTATGAACCCCTCCTCTCTTCTCTTGGCAAAGGTTATAAATAGTACCACTACCGTTCTTGTACAAAAAGACGTTGGCCTAAAATAACCCGCGAAGTTTGATATGCTAATTAAACAATGAAATTAAAACCAAACCAAATCTTACCCGAGATAACGCGGCTTTTATAAATAGCTAGTTAGAAGCGAAAGGAAAAAGAAAAGAAAAGAGGAAACCCTATGGTTTCCCTTCAAGGCAAAATGTGTTCAGTGGCTTACATTAAATATTATTTCTGTTTCCTCCGGATGCGTTGTCAGGGAAACCATTTGATTAAGAAATATTGATGAAGTGCATGTGCGTAGCATATGAGCAGTAAAACCCCGAAGTCTCGGCGGTCAGTCTTCCGTTTTGCCACGTTTAGCCTAAACAGGAAAGCAGGGATTTTCTTTCATTGCGATGACATTTAAAAAAAAAAATGATACGCAAATGGTCTAAAAAGATTATACTAGTTGACGTAGACGCACATTGGAGAAACTGTAGACCCTTCTCTGAGCAAAGAAACGTTTACCTGCTACGGAAAAAAATCGTAACGGTTATTACATATATATACATATATATATGTAGAGAGAGAGAGGGGGGAGGGAGAAATAATATGTTGGGAAAACCCGATAAAACGTGAAAAAATTAGTGGAAAAGTGGATAAATCGAAAAACATACAAAGAATTCAATTAATATTTCGTCTTTATTTACACAAAGACTTCATCAGAAGTCTTATTTTTTCATACACACACACACACACACACACGCGCGTACGTACACTGTTTAGTTCAATTTGACCCATAGATAGTACCCTATCAGGCACTACATATTAGGGTCAGAGTGGACCTGGGAGCGATGGCAATTAAGAGATACTTCGCATTACCCAAAGCTCCAACATAAGTAGAACCTCACCATCAGATTATTTAGAATCATATTCAGGACACTCGTTGAGAGGGTCTTACCCCTATGCAGAGATGCAATCAGTGTATTTTACAGCCCCGCCGACTGGGCAAAACAATGATATATATACATATATATATATATATATATAATTTTGTTAAGTAACTGATCGTTTAATTCCCAAAATTCCCATCTTAAATTATTTTTATTACCATTTTCCTATATCCTCCAATTTGATATAATTTTTTTTTTTACCTGATTAAGCAATTTGTTCCGATAGTATTAACAAAAAAAAGACAAATTGATTAGGAAACAAAGTTTTTGAAATCTGTTTCGACAGGACCCTATCAGGCGCTACAACTCAGAATCAGAGTGGATCAAACAATTCAATTTAGAATAAGTACGCAGGTTAAATGCAAGTACGCGTTTAATTGTCAAAAACATTTCTATTTCAAGCTGTTCAGTTTTGTCAAACTGTTCTTAATCAAAATATTCAGTTTAGTATAAGTATAGATTTTGTTTACACACAGTTAAATGTCAAAATAGTTTTATATTAAACAATTCAGTTTAGCGTAAGTAGTTTCAATGTCAAAAACAGTTCTATTTTGAACAATTCAGTTTAAATGTAAGTACACTGTTTAATAATCAATTTTTTTTTAAATTTCAAGCTATTCAGTTTAGCCAAACAGTTCTTAATAAAACAATTTTGATTTGGCATAAGGATGCAGTTTAGGTCTATTTAACCCATAGATAGGGCCCTATCAGTTGCTACCAATTCGGGCCAGAGTGGACCTGGGAGCAATGGCAATGAAGGGGTGCTCTGCATTCGCCAAAGCTCCCGCATCACTGGAACTTCACCATCGGGTTTGTTTAGTGTCATATTAAGGACACTTGTTTGGCGGGTGGGGGTCTTACTCCTCTGCAAAGGTACAATCGGAGTATTTTACAGCCCCAGCCAACTGGGCAATTTGAATTTTTGAATTTCACAGTTTAAAAATCAATATATTTTGTTTTAAGGAATACAAAACGCATTCGTTTTAAATATCAGTTTTTGAGTTATTGATAAACAATGTTTCCGTTTAATTTTGTAATTTTTTCTTTTTTTACTTTCTCAAAAACATCTTTGGTAGATACAATGAAAAGAAACTATGAAATAAAAGTGCACATTACAAAAAAAAAAAAAAAACAGTTAAGAATTAAAAATTTTCTTTTTTCTTATCACAATTTCTTTATCTGGGTCATTGGCCTAGTGAGTAGAATGTTCGCCAGTGGTCCGGGAGACCTGGGTTCAATCCCAGGTCGCGTCATATCAAAGACTTTAAAAATGGTACTTGATACCTCATTCCTTAACACTCAGCAATATAAGGTATGTATCATGGGTCAAATGGAGCCATCCTGGGAAAAGAGTAGCGCCCTCTCCTACATCTCAGTGTAGTAGCTATTGAAAAGGGAGCCTTCGGTTCGCCCTCGACTAAAGGGAGACAACTTTACAAATTTCTTTGTATTTTTATTCAAAACAGTATTTGAAAAAAAGTACCTCTTGGTTTAAAACACTTTCAAAATTCACCAGAAAAAATTAAGTATTTTTTTTATTTAACAATTAGTACTAAATTTCAATACAGTAGTTTTCCTAAAAGCATAAAGTCTTAATTGCGCCTATGTAATCTCGGTAATATTTAAGCATGGCCGATCATAAGAATAAAAGAGTCACACGTAATTTTTTGCAATTCCTGATAAAGAACTAACACGAGTTCAACAAATTGATTGATTTTTTATCATTGAATTATATAATTTAATCAGTAAAAATGAAAATTAAAGGGATATAATGTATTGCAATATACTATAGAATATTGTACGATGCTGGGAAGAGATCTGGGCTAGAATATAATAATAATTTCATAAAATGTTGAGTATATATTATATATACTATAGTTATCTGTGATAGTACGTACATTGGCCTAGCGGTTAGAGTGTTCGCCAATGGTCCGGGAGACATGGGTTCAATCCCAGGTCGAGTCATACCAAAGACTCAAAAAATGGTACTTGATGCTTCCTTGCTTAACACTCAGCATTATAAGGTACGGATAAAGGGTAAAGTAGAGCAATCCAGGGAAGGAGTAGCGCCCTCCCCTACACCTTGGTGTAGTAGCTATCGAAAAGGGAGCCTTCGGGTTACCCTTGACTATGGTCGCCAACTTTACTTACTTACGTACATAATAATTATATATATATATATATATATATATATATATATGTATATATATATATTTATGTGAGAGTGTGCGTGCTTGTGTGTGTATAATGTTATAAACATATTAAAATATTTGCAGGATTTTAAAGCTCAATTGTGAAAGGTATTAACCCCGTTAATATTGTTATTTCTATTCTTCTAGGGTTTGGTTTCTTTGTTTAATGGCATATCAACTCTTTTTGGGTTATTTAATGCCAAAGCCATTCTCCAAGAAGAACAGTAGTGGTACTATTTAACCCATAGCTGGGAGGATATGGGGGTTCATACCTTACCCAAAGTGAACGTAATAGCCCGACTGGAGTACGAACTCGTGAACTACGATTCTGCTGTCCATCGCTTTAACCATTACACCACGAGGACACCCCCTCTTCTTCTATGGTGTTTGCATTGATATTAAATAACCAACGTAATGTTGATATGCCATTAAACAAAATAGAAAACAAGAAGAGGAAGAAACAAATAAAGCGAGAGAGAGAGAAAGAGACAGAGAGAGAGAGAGAAAGAGAGAGAGAGAAATGACTGACAGACTGAGTAACGCCCATAAAAATGTAGACCGGCGCAAAAAGGACTACACTCCTAATATATATATATATATATATATATATATATATATATATATATATATAATTCTATTTTTGTTTACAGCCCGAGAACTAATAAAATCGCTGTATTTTCTTTTTAGAAGAAAATTAACTTTTAAAAATTGGTTGAGGGATACTTAATCATAGGCTGTACTATATATATATATATATATATTATAACCGTGTTGGTTGTCACTAAATCACTTAGTGGGCTAGTGGCGAACCAAGTACAATATAATATAGAGAGTGCTCAATATGAAGGATAGAGCTATTATATAATATTATTATTATAATAATAACAATAATAATAATAAGAAGAAGAAGAAGAAAGAATTATATATTTGTAGTATCACCTCCCTTACTAAGGTCAGTAAATGGGCAGTCAGTACTACCTTAACAGAAATCTTGGTCCTTCCTTCCACCTCGGCCAAGGAATACTATCCCAGAATCCATCGCCTCTCACTCTTCTCTCTTCCCTTCTCTCTCCTTTTCTCTCTCGCTCTCCCTCTCCCTCTGGCCAATCAGCGGAGATAGTAGCAGTTGCCGAAGACGACCCAAGACAGAAGAGGAGGCAGTTGCTGAAGAGATTCCAAACACTAAACACACGTGTTGACCGCCGGACATTTTCAAGCCAACACGTGGCGTTGTATACGAAGAATAAAATTCCTCTTTTAAAGTTAATATTTGTACTTCTCATTTATTATCTCAAATAACATAACCCAAGTACATATATTACATATTTAATGAATGGAATTTAGTCTGAAAACCCTTGGTTTCATGAGGTTTTTACAAAACAACAATCATCAGGCAGTTAACAAAATGAAATGAATCAAAAATCGAAAAATACAGTCAAAAACCGTTGGGATTGTGTTGGAATCTTTACGTGTGTAAGTATTTGTGTGGGTTATAGTTACCTATTATTGTGTGTGTGTATGTGTGAGTGGTATATAGGACATGTGCATGTGAAGGTATGTGCGCCGCGCGTTGTTTTTACCGGATGTTAGTCGTCAGTGTATCTGATATTGCTACATTATTGTCGGGAAAGATTCTTTTTCTATTTCTGTATGTGTAGGTGATTATAACTAAGGAACAAAACATCATCGTTGCATATCGAGGGAAATGAATAAAGATTTGATTTGTAAGCATATTTAAGCGGGTATAGTATGGTAGAATTACAATGAATATCAAGGGGTAGGGATATATTGTATTGCAATATACTATGCAATATTGTACGATGCTGGTATTATATGTAGGGAAGAGATCTGGGCTAGAATATAATAATAATTTGATAAAATGTTGCGTATATATTATATATACTATAGTTATCTATGATAATACGTACATAATTATATATATATATATACATATATATATATACACACACACACACATCTATATATTTATGTGAGAGTGTGCGTGCTTGTGTGCGTATAATTGTGTGTAAGAGTGCGTGTGTATTTAAAATCTGTGGTTGAAGCAGTACTGCAGTATGGATGAATTATCATGTTGCTGACGAATTACACAAAGAAAAAAACTTGATGGGAACTACACAAAAACGCTACGTGTTGTTTCGAACAAATCCCGGAAACAACACTTCACAAAGTAGAAGCTGTACAGCCACTTACCTCCCATCTCACAAACCTTCCAAGTAAGATAAACAAAACAAGCTGGTCACTCATGGAGCCGACCAGCAAGGACTTGCACACACAGTGCGGACACGTAATGCAGTCTAGAGAACCTACCAGGAGCGATGGACGATATACATGGATGGTGTGTGTGTGTGAGAGAGAGAAAGAGAGAGAAAGTCAAGGGAATCTGTGCAATTTGCACGACTTGATGATGATGATGATGATAATGATGACGATGATATAATGAAATATTGGTATCTTTAGTTCAGAAGACCATTTACTTTTTATAACAAATTTTTAGGGGTACATTTATCTATGGTTTCTTTGTTTTAATGGCATATCAACTCTTTTTAGGTTATTTAATGTCAAAGCCATTCACCTAGAAGAACAGTAGTGGTACTATTTAACCCATAGCTGGAAGGATAAGGGGGTTCATACCTTTCCCAAGGGTATTTACCCGAAAGTGAACGTAATAGCGCGACTGGAGTACGAACTCGCGTACTACGATTCCGCAATCCATCACTTTAACCATTACACCACGTGGACACCCCCTACATTCATCTATGTGGGATACTGTATAACGTAACTAACGTGGTACCTTGTTTGATATAAAGGAAACGTGTTCAAGCCCTCCACCTGTGATTACGATGCTCACTTATTGCTGGCGAATACGCGGAGCCAAAACTTTTTAGTATATTATTTTAAAAAAAAAGAAGAAGCTTGACGGCAATTACACAAGAATGCTGCAAGCAATACTGAACAAGTCCTGGAGGTAACACCCCACAAAACAGCAGCTATACGGCCACCTACCACCCATCATGAAAACTATTCAAGTTAGACGAACCAGACTTGCAGGACACTGCTGGAGAAGTAAGGACGAACTAGTAAGCGATATACTCATGTGGACCTCTTCACATGGACGACCAGCTAGAACAACATCTCTGTGCCGATACAGGATGTGGCTTTGAAGACCTCCTGGGAATAATGGACGATAGAGATGAGTGGTGAGTGAGGTTCAGGCAGATCCGTGCTGGTAGCGTGACATGATGATGATACCTTATTCCGATCTAATTCGGAGAATTCTATGTGTTCAAGTAATTATTTCTTAGTAAACATTTATAGCTTTAAGCTACTAGTCTAAATAAAACTAATTTGTGGAGGTGCCCGTGGTGTAATGGTTATCGTCGTAGGAATTGGACACGACGATACGAGTTCAAATCATGGACGAGACTGATTGCATTTCACATAGAACTATTACCCTTGGGAAAGGTATGATTCCAATTATTCTCCCTCCAGCTATGGGTAAATAATAGGACAGATTAGGTTCTTCAGCCTTGGTGAGGCAACTAGTCTAGGACAAGGAAAACTCTGAATTCAAACCTGTTAAACTTCGCTTAAAAATTGACCTTGTGTCATATCCTGCCCGGGCGGAGGGGTTGGGTAAATATGATAAAACTAATTTGCCGTTATACGGCATGAAGAATTCCGATGGAATATGAATGATTTTTAAACACTTCTATTTGACCCATAGATAGAATGCCACCCCGCCTCAAATCAATGAAGGGGTACTCCACAGTCTCTAGATTTCCTTACCATCACCATCAGACGTAGTTTATACCATACCTAGAAGGAAGGCTCTTACTCCTGGGTAGGGGATGCATTCAGTGTATTCCAGGCCATGCTAAAGAAAGACGAAAGAAAAGTTTTCTTTTCGAAAAAATCTGCTGTATTCAACAATCTAATTGAGATCTCTGTATATGTCATAGTTTTCAGTGTTAATAAAAAAAAATGCATTATTTTCGGAACACCGCCGGTAAATCTCTAAATAAATAAAACCGCGTCAAATCTCAATCGACAATATTCGGGTCACAGTACGTCAACGGAGCGCAAGGTACTCGTGATATCTGATTAAGTGGGAGAGAATAGAATTGAATAATGCAATCAGACTCCTATCACTGATTGATTCGAAGATATAAGCTATCTGGATGACATCTGTGTTCAAATAAATTGAATACATGTATTATTTTAATCATTTAACATTAGATATGCAATATGGACACGAACAAATAGTGTGCAACGTCGGCGGCGACCTACGCCTATCTTCGTTTAATCAGATACGAATAAATCTGGTAGGCAAATATTAAACCTGTAGTACAATTTCTAACCGGGACATTGGCCCAGCGGTTAGAGTGTTCGCCAATGGCCCGGGAGACCTGGGTTCAATCCCAGGTCGAGTCATACCAAAGACTTTAAAAATGGTACTTGATACCACCTTGCTTAACACTCAGCATTATAAGGTACGGTTCAAGGGTAAAGTGGAGCAATCCTGGGAATGGAGTAGCGCCCTCCCCTACACCTTGGTGTAGTAGCTATCGAAAAGGGAGCCTTCGGGTCACCCTCGACCATGGTCGCTAACTTTACTTACTTACAATTTCTAAGGGTTTCGGCAATGATCAATTTGCAATAATAATTCTTTCAAAGTATACAATTTTATGAGTGACTGAATAAGACATTAAAATGCTTAAAACTGTTTGATTTACATTTCTAGTCATAACAAGGATTATGAGATTAAAAAAAGAATAGATCATCTAATCCTCGCAAGAAGAATATCAACTATACCTGGCAAAAATCATAGCATTAGAACACTTAAAAATTAAATTAAGATACAATGTGACAGAAATATCTATGGGTCAAGAGAACTGTTCGATATTTAAACTATCTACTAAACACTAAACAATGGTTTAAGCGCTGGACTGCAGAATCGTAGTA
Source organism: Sepioteuthis lessoniana (assembly GCA_963585895.1). Taxonomy (NCBI): domain Eukaryota; kingdom Metazoa; phylum Mollusca; class Cephalopoda; order Myopsida; family Loliginidae; genus Sepioteuthis; species Sepioteuthis lessoniana. The sequence goes on from CAUZXS010004644.1 coordinate 37,008, forward strand.
AGCGAGTTCGAACTTCAGTCGAGCTATTACATTCACTTTTGGACGAATAACATTGGGAAAGATATGAACCTCCTAATCCCCCCAGCTATGGGTTAAATAGCATCACTGCTGTTCTTCTAGAAGGGTGGTTTTGGCATTCAGTAACCCACGAAGGTTGATATGCCATTAAACAAAGAAACCAAACCAAACCTAAACACTTAACTTTACCCAATCGGCTGGGGCAGTAGAATACACAGACTGCGCCTCTGCAGAAGGGTAAGACTCCCCCACCTGAGAGACATAGATATGACACTAAACAGTCTGATGGTAAGGTTTCAGTGATGCTGGAATTTGGGGGAATGTAGAGCACCGCTTGGTTGCCATTGCTCTCAGGTCCACTCTGGCCCGGAGTGGTAACACCTGATAGGCCCCTATCTATGGGTTAAATAGAACTAACTACATACTTATGCTAAACTGAATTGTTTGAATTAGAACTGTTCGACAAAACAGAATAGCTTGAAATAGAAATGTTTTTGACAAACTGTACTTACATTTAAACTGTGTGCTTACGCTAAACTGAGTTGGTTGAAATGGAACTGTTTTTGACATTGAAACAGTACTTACACTAAACTGAATTGTTTAATATAGAACTGTTTTGACTTAAAACTGTGTAAATAAAATCTGTGCTTATACTAAAGTGAATTAGCTGAATTAGTACTGTTTGAATAAACTGAATAGCTTGAAATATAAATGTTTTTAACAATGAAATTGAGTATTCATGCTAAACTGAATTGTTTGAAATAGAACTGATTATTTGTATAAAAATGGATTCGGTGTTAAATAACCTACAAAGGTTGATATGCCATAGAAACTAAACAATCAACCAACACCAAACTGAATGGTCTGAAACAGAACTGAAACAGTGTAAACAAAAAAAAACTATATACTTATGTTAAACTGAATTGCTTGTAATAGAATTGTTTGATACTTTTACTGTGTATAAGCAAATGACGGATGTTTGATTGAATCGTTAGTGATACCAAGCAATATGTGAAAACATTGAACTGTGTGTAAAGAAAGGATTAATAGTAAATATAATTATTTGTATTGAATAGAAATAGTTCGATCATTTAACTGTGTGAAAAAAAATGAGCCAAGGTTCGTTTAAAAATGTTATCAACAAATTGTTTTTAGAAATCATATATCTATTATATGTGTATACAAAGCATTTGGTATTGAATAACCTACAATGACTGATATGCCATATAAACCAAACCACTCTGCCCAGGAGTGGCAGTACCTGATAGGGTCCTATCTATGGGTCAAATAGAACTAAACTGTGTACTTATGCTAAATTGAATTGTTTGAAAAAGAATTGTTTATATGTATAAAAATGGATTTGACATTAAATAACCAACAATGGTTGATGTGCCATAAAACCAAACCAAACCAAACCAAACCAAACCAAGATGTACCCAGTTCAATCCAGTGATCTTGCAATACGTCGAATGCATCATCTGCCGTAGATTAAGATACCCCTCCACTAAAGAGAAAAACGATAGGAGTGTTCTGGGTATGAGACTAAACTGTACCTAGTGACGTAGCTCAAGCTCTGTTGTTCTGGGATGAATAGAGTACCACTTTAGTGCCATTACTCCCATATCTACTCTAAACCAGAAGGGAAATACCTTTTAAAGTCCCGTGTATGTGTCAAACATATCTGTTTCGAAAATTATTCGTATCAAATAGTTAAACTTGGAACTATAAAACTATTTTCAAACGGATGATTATCATTAAATAGACACTGTTACATTAAAATATAAGATTATTAGTATTAGATAGAAATATTTGTAATATTTGTAGTTTGGTTTGATCGCATATCAACCATTGTAGATTATTTAATGCCAAATTCATTTTTATGCATATAAACAGTTCTATTGCGAAAAATTCAGTTTAACATAAGTTCTATTTGAAACATAGATAGGACCCTATCAGGTGCTACGAATTCGGGCCAGAGTTAACCTGGGATCAATCGCATTACTGGAACCTCACCATCAGATTGATTAGTACCATATCCAAGACACTCGTTGCGGGGGGGGGGGTCTTACCTGTCGTTTATTCTACAGTCCCAGCCAACTGGACAAAGATTGGTTGGTTGGATTTTATTGCATATGAACACTTATTGGTCATTAACAAGTTCTGTTAAAATACATACATACATACATACACACACATATATATATATATATATATATATATAGTCATCCACAGACAGATCTGTTTCGTTCTATCAGAACTCATCAGTGTGGCTAGACATTAGCTTCCCGTAGCTGGGATCGAAACCCGGTTGACTCAAACGCCAAGCCAAACTTCTAACCATTCAGCCATGAGAAGCCATTAGCTGCGAAGTAAATTTTAAACGGTTATGAATCACAATTACTATTGTTTACATACATCCGTTCAATGGCTACCGAGACCTCAATTCATATATGAAGAGGCTTGCAATAAACGTTAATGGCAACACAATAACTTCAATTCGCTAGAGAACTCAACCCTACAGGGGTAGGGAGTATGTATGTATGTATGTATACAATGATTTGTAAACAAATTGTTTCTAGGTAACATTTTAAACAAGCTAGAGTCCATTTGTTTGCAATCAGTTAAATGGTTTCAAGTATTGCTTTTTGATTTGAATCATTTGTTTGCAGTATCCTGGATATGACATTAAACCATCTGATGGCGAGGCTCCAGTTTTCGAGACTTGGGGAATGGGGATTACTCCTTTATTGCCATTACTCCTAGGCCCACTCTGGCTCGGAGTGGTAGCCCTTGATCGGGTTCAATCTATGGATCATGGAAGAAAATTTGCGTGTAAACAATCGACCGAAGTTAAATTGTGACTGCAATTATAAAAATATTTGAAACCATTTAACTGTGAGTAAAAAAGAGCTCAGGCCCGTTTAAGAATGTGCTTAGAAATCATGTATATTTGATATATTTGAGGAAAAAGGATTTGGCATTAACTAATCCACAACAGTTGATATCATATTTACCAACCCCTCCGCTCGGGCAGGATATGACATAAGGTCAATTTTTAAGCGGAGTTTAACAGGTTTGAATTCAGAGTTTTCCTTCTCCTAGACTAGTTGCTTCAACAGTTGATATGCCAGAAAATTAAACCAAAACCATTTGTTTGCAATCAAATGGTTTCAAATATCACTGTTTAACACCAACAATTAAATTCAACATCAGTCATGTTTATTCGTAGTTAAAGGGTTAAACACTTGTATTTGATCCATTGGTAGTGTCCTTTCAACAATAACCACTTTGGTGGGCCTGAGAGTAATGACGATGATAGGGTACTTCAGATTCCCAAAAGCTCCGGATCTGGAGTCTCACAATCAGATGGTTTAGTGTCATATCTTGGACACTTGTTAGTGGATGGAGGTCTTTCCACTCTGCAGGTGTAACATTCCCATGATACAGATATGAGTAATCGACATAGGGAATCCGAAAATCCTACACAAGTGAATTCGAGTCTCATTGGGTGCCCCTTTCATATGGCCTTGTGCCACATCTAAGCAAAAAGCTTAGTAAATTACCATAGGGAATCCGAAAACACGAAATGGTTTAGGTACGAAACTTTTGTTCACCTTTTTGAGTTAAAAAAGTTTTTCAATACGAGGAGAGAAAGACACACAATCTTTCTATGCTGACTGCTTTTACATCGTCAGCTCTCAACCCAACCAACGTGCGGTGCTCGTAGCGTACAAAGTCGTCTGGCCACACCCAGCTCTGAAAGTCAACTTCTTCTTCCGAGGCGGGAACTCAACTCACTGATTTTTTCTCAAATCCCAAAATCCTCAGCCCACGCTTCCGGTGCGTGACGTCACTCACATCCCTGGTCACAATTCCTATCTGGGATTTTTATTTTGACATCTCTGAATGACACATCCTCTCCGCACGCGCGTGAACACCTGCGTTAATGTTGCACCTAACTAACCCATGCGCTAAGCGAAAGGTTCTTAGCCTAACTAAACCGAAAGGCAAGATATATAAAACGAAATCCCTCCGCAATAATATTATACAGGGATGTAGTCGGTGTATTCTACAGCCTCTAACGGCGAGATAGCATATGACAAGGGTGCAAATGATTTGTATTTGTGAGGATTATTTGTTGTCATATATGTTCAGGTAAATGATTATCGAAATAAAAATGCAGTTGAAAATAAAAATGAATCAAATTTTAGTATTAAATGACCCATAAAGAGTTGTAATGCCATTAAATAATCCACACTATCTAAAATCAGCTGGTGGTATTGGCCTTCATGTCAATGCAGATTAAACAGTATACATGAGCTTTAATCAAAATCAAAGAGGAGACATCTCCACACTAAAAAGTGGTTCCCTGAAACTAGTGGTCAAATTCGCCTACATCGGAAACAGCGTCTCATCTACGGAAAATGTCATCAATACGCGACTAGCAAAGGCATGGTCAGCTATCGATAGGCTGTCGGTCATATGGAAGTCAAATCTATCCGATAAAATAAAACGCAATTTTTTCAAAGATGCGGTCGTCTCCATACTACTATATGGATGCACCAGATAGACACTGACCAAGTGTATTGCGAAAAAGCTCGACGGCAATTGCATGAGAATGATACGAGTCATTTTAAACAAATCCTGGAAGCAACGTTCCACAAAACAGCAGCAGTACGACCATCTACTTTCCATCTCTAAAACCATCAAAATCAGACGAACATATTTGTCTCTGCCTACCACCAGACAGAACGTGACACAAGGTCGATTGTAGTGGGGGTTAGGGGAGTTTATGCTGGTCTATGCTGGTCATTGGCTCATTTGGTGCAATGTGAGCCGATGAACCTTGCTGGACATTGACCCAAACATGAGTTTCGGTACGGATGCCAGATTATAGCTTAAACTGGACCACGGGATCTTGTGCTATTCAAAGCGGTCAATAATACAGCTCGCCCAACCGAAGGTGGTTGAGCCGAAGCCGAGGGCCTTCCGGCCTCGAATCTGCCTATGATAGACAATGCCCCGTCCGACACGAAACCCAGATGACCCGGCTAAAAAAAACGGGGTGGTTAGCGGGGAGCCAACAGCAAATTAATGCGGCTGGTCTTATTTCTGTAGCGAGGACATGTCTTGTTCGTCTCAAAATCATACGAACAAGACATGCGAGACACTGCTGAAAGAGTAAGGATGAACTCATAAGCAACGTTTACCTATGGACCCCATCACACGGACGAGTAGATGTTGGACGACCAGTTACAACTACAACAGCTCTGTATGGACATAGAATATAGTCTGGAGGACCTACCGAACGTGATGGACGATAGTGACAAACAGCGCGAGAGAATTAGGGAAATCTGTGCTAGTGGTACGATATTGTGATGATATTTTAATTATAAACCAAACTAAACTAAACAATATCTGTGAAACTGAGTTCGGCATAAAGCAACCCAAGAAGAGTTGAGAAGCCGTAACAGCAACCAACCGACCAACCAACCAACCCAAACATTTTACCCACACATGAATGAATTGTATTGGAATTGCACACAGTTTAATTATCAATATTTATTGAATATTAGTTCTTTTTTCGATATTTTTTTCATTATTATCGGACGACTAAGCGCAACGTGTTCCCCGCGTTGAAAATCTTTTTATATAATCGATGATATCAAATTGAAAATGAAACAGTTTTGTCAGAGGAAAAATATATATGATTAATATTAAGAAAAAAATGTTTGTTAGATAGCAATACTTGAAACCATTTAACTGTGGTCAAACCAAATGACTTGTATTAAATAGAATTATTAGTATTAAATAGCAATACTTGAAACCATTTAAGCACGTGTAAACGAAAGATTGTTATTGGATAAAATTATTTGTGTTAGATTGCAATACTTGAAACCATTTAATTGGGTGTATACTAATGAGTTTTGGATTGATTAGAATATTACATAAAAACTATTCGCTTACAAATTATACACACATACACACATATATATATATATAGGGTGAAATGAGATGAGTGCATTGTGTGATTCGCAAGTGATAACTTAATACGAGCTATTAAGCGATTTCTTTGTTTATTTATTGTTTTGCCTCCTTGGGCATCACTTACATTATTCTTTCTATTGTTTCGAATTCATCTTAAAATATGAATTTTTGCACATAACATATCCACTATTAATACTATATATATATATATATTAATACTATATATATAAATATATATATATATATTGTCATCCACAGACAGACTGTTTCGTTCTATCAGAACTCTGCAGACACGCAGGACGCTCGAAGTCAGGATCGAAACCCGTCCAACTTTACGTTAGACTAATTTTCAGACCTCTCGGCCACCAAGCGGACCACGTTGGCTAAGGAAATTTTTAAGGTATTTATTTAGCAACAGCAGCAGCAGCCGTTTGTTTACATTTTTTACACCTTATCGGCTACCAGAGTGCTCAATTTTTTGAAGAGCTTTGCATTACGCTAGCGGCGGCCGACAATTCCTTCGGGTTGTTTGGGTTTTATTGCATATCAACATTTGTTGGTTATTTAATGCCAAATCCATTTTTATGCAAATAATCAGTTCTATTGCAAACAATTCAATCTTAATTGTCAAAAACATTTCTATTTCAAGCTATTCAGTTTAGGTTTGGTTTCTTTGTTTAATGGCATATCAACCTTTGTAGGTTATTTAATGCCAATGCTATTCTCCTAGAAGAACAGTAGTGGTACTATTTAACCCATAGCTGGAAGGATAAGGGGGTTCATACCTTTCCCAAGGGTATTTGCCCGAAAGTGAACGTAATAGCGCGACTGGAGTACGAACTCGCGTACTACGATTCCGTAGTCCATCGCTTTAACCATTACAACTCCTATTCAGATGAGACAAAGTCCTAATTTAAACAATTCAGTTTAGGTTTGGTTTCTTTGTTTAATGGCATATCAAGCTTTGTAGGTTATTTAATGCCAATGCTATTCTCCTAGAAGAACAGTAGTGGTACTATTTAACCCATAGCTGGAAGGATAAGGGGGTTCATACCTTTCCCAAGGGTATTTGCCCGAAAGTGAACGTAATAGCGCGACTGGAGTACGAACTCGCGTATTACGATTCCGTAGTCCATCGCTTTAACCATTACTCCTCCTATTCCGATTAGACAAAGTCCTAATTTAAACAATTCAGTTTAATATAAGTATAGCATTTGTACACACAGTTTAATTTCAAAACAGTTCTATTTCAAGCAATTTGTATATATTTACCCAAACCTTCTGTTCAAGCAGGATATGACACAAGGTCAATGTTTTAAGCGGTGTTTAAAAGGTTTGAATTCCTTCTCTTAGACCGGTTGCCATACCAAGATTTAAACCCCAGTGTGCCCTACTATTTACCCATAGCTGGAGGGAGAATTGTTTGATTCATACCTTCCCTAAGGATATAAACACTAAGTGAAATTCAAACAGCTTCGAACACGATTTGAACTCAGGTCATTGTATCCATTGCAACACAGGAACCCCCAAGTGTTTACATATATAGGAGACCATTAGAGAACGACCCTTATGAGTTCATTCTTACTTCGCCGGCAGTGCTCATCATATCTTGTTTGTCTTACTTCGATGTTTTGTTTGATGGGAGGTTAGCCGTTTTGTTGGGTGCTGTTTCCAGGATTTAAAAAAAAAACAGCGCGCAGCATCAATGAGTTCTTCCTATCCAGCCTTTGCTCCGAGCATATTATTATAGTATAAGTGGTGCAATCATGCAGTAGTACAGACCTGAAAAAAGCTTGGAAGAAATCCAGTTTTATTTTATCAGACTTTGGTTTGGTTTGGTTGGGTTGGGTTTTAGGGCATATCAACCATGGTAGGTTATTTAATGCTAAATCCTCTTTATATATATATACTAAATATAAATGATTTGGTTTGGTTGAGTTTTATGGCATATCAACTATTATAGGTTATTTAATGGCAAATCCTCTTTATACATATATATTAAATACATAGGATTTGGTTTGGTTGGGTTTTATGGCATATCAACAGTTATAGGTTATTTAATGCCAAATCCTCTTTAGACATGTATATTAAATATATATGATTTGGTTTGGTTGGGTTTTATGGCATATCAACCATTGTAGGTTATTTAATCCCAAATCCTCTTTAAACATATAAATTAAATATATATGATTTGGTTTGGTTGGGTTTTATGGGATATTAAACATTGTAGGTTACTTAATACCAAATCCATTTTGTACATATATATAAAATATATGATTTCTGAACACATTTTGTCGATAACATTTTTAAACCAGTCGGAGATTATTTGAAACAAATATTTCTATTATCGGCAAATAATTTAGTTTCTTAACTCATCTTAAAATTTAATTTTGAACTGTAATAAAACTCCTCTTATTTGACAAAGTCTTTCTACATTACACATACACCAATAATCACATAAAAAAAGTTGTCTCCCTTTAGTCGAGGACGACCAGAAGGCTCCCTTTTCAATAGCTACTACACAGAGGTGTAGGGGAGGGCGCTACTCCTTTCCCTGGATTGCTCCACTTTACCCTCGATACGGACCTTATATTGCTGAGTGTTAAGCAAGGATATATAAATGTTACATAGCCACGATATGGCAACGTGTGAAGCGTACATTAGAATGTTCATAACATATATACATAGAACATAGGAACCTCGAAACACGAAAAACACTTACGACTTCTTAGTTCAGGTACGAAACCTTTTATTACCTTTGAGTTTAAAGGTTCTTTGACATAAGGAGAGAGATACACATTCTTTCTATTCTGGTTTTTCCATCTGCACCCGTCGCAAGGCCTCCGCGAGCAAGCGAAAGTCAACCGTCTTCTCCCGAACCAGGAACTCAACTCAAGTAACTTTTTCAAAATCCTCAAAAACCTCCACGCGCTTCCGGTCTGTGACGTCATTCGCACTCGCTAGCCCCGTTTCCCATCTGGGCTATTGTGACATCTCTGAGTGACACATCCGCTCCGCCCGCGCACGTGAACACCTGCGTTAATGTTGCAAGGAGTAATATATGTACACATGCGCTCACACACACACACACACTCGTGCGTGCACACACACACACACACATATATATATGTATCATTGAACAAGTGTCCTTTTTTAAACATTATTCCAAAAAATCGAAAATGTGCTAAATACATGCTGGTAGAATAAAACAAAAAGAAAAGATTTAAAAATTAGAACAGGCAGTTCTTTTGGACGGTGCCTATGGGACATTGCAATTCTTTTTCTTATTACCCTCCCCACCTCAAAAAAGAAAGAAAGAATGCATGAAACTGACAGTTATGATGCACCAGAATTCAAGGAAACATTGCTATATATATATATATATATATAATTCTAAAAACAAGAAATTCAGATGTATAGACTATATATATATATATATAATTCCAAAAACAAGAAATATATATATATATATGCCGACCGTAGTCGAGGGCGACCAGAAGGTTCCCTTTTCAATAGCTACTACACCGACGTGTAGGAGAGGGCGCTACTCCTTTCCCTGGATTGCTCCACCTTACTCTTGATACGTACCTTATATTGCTGAGTGTTAAGCGAGGAATCAAGAACCGTTTTTAAAGTCGTTGGTATGACTCGACCTAGGATTGAACCCAGTTCTCCCGGACCATTGGCGATCACTCTACCCACTATATAAGAAAGCAGTAAATATAAAGATATAAAGAGAAATTTGTCCGCGGGAATATTGTAATTTGATAGCTACAATTTAAAAGAATATCTCTTTTCAATGCCAATGTCCTGTTCTGCTGGAGTGACAGCTCTAAAAGTCACGAAAATGATATTTAAAACTTATGGTATCCCTGTCCGTTAAATCTTTTCAGTTTCTTTCAATACATTTAAACTTTCCCCATTCAGGTTCTCTCACTCAATCACTGACTCATTCATTCTCTCCCATTGTCTCTCTCTCTGTCTCTCAGTTTGAAAGCAAATATATACATAATTTTTTTTTGTTCGTCCAGCTAGAAAAAAAGTCAATATTTCAAAGTAAATAGGTCCGCAAAAGAATCTAAATGTAATATTTTGGTTTTATTTCATGTAATTAGACTCCTCACGCGTTTCAGACTTTCTCAACTTCTTCAGGAGACTAATAATGGTAAGGGCAGTTTTATCTGCCTTTTATTGTGAATATTGATTTCATATATATATATGTGTGTGTGTGTGTGTGTGTGTGTGTGTGTGTGCGTGTGTGTTTCTTACCCCTCCGCACGAGTTGGATGTGACACATGGTTAATGTTTTATCGGAGTATAGGTGGTTCGAATTCAGAGTTTTCCTTTTCACAGAGTGGTGGCCATATCTAAGTCAAAGACCCTAGTCAGCCCAACTAGTTACCCATAGCTGGAGGGTTTGGGTTGGTTTCTTAGTTTAATGGCATATGAACCTTCGTGAGTTGTTTAATGCCGAAGACATCTTTGAAGAAGAATAACAGTGCTATTATTTAACCCATTGGTGGAGTGGAATAAAGGGGGGGGTCATACCTTATCCAATGAGCATAAGTCCAAAATGAACGTAACAGATTGACAGGTGTTCAAATTTGGTTACTTCGAGATCGTACTCTAGCACTTTGGCTACGGCTCCACGGGATCTCCTATCTTACTAGAATGTGTGTGTGTGTGTGTGTGTACGAAAGATTACACTGGGGGATCCCCACCCAACACCTCCACTCGAGGCAGGATGAGGCACAGGGTCAATTTTTAAACAGAGTATGCATTGGTGGCGTAGTGTCAAATTTGCTGAACCGTGATATTTTAGTAAGCCAATTTGAACTCCTTTCGGCTTATTACATTCTCTTTTGACCAAATATCCATGGCAAAGGTATGGACTCTATGATCCCTTCAGCTATAGGTTAAATAGTATCACTATAATCATTCTACGAGAATGCTTTGGCATTAAATAACCCACAAAGTTTGATATGCCATTCAAAACAAAGAAAAATAAGTGCCAGTTTCAGAATATCTGTTTCAAGGTTTGATTTCTTTGTTTAATGGCACATCAAATTTCGTGAGGTTTTTTTTATACCAAAGCCGTTCTTATAGAAAAACTATTGTGGTACTATTTAACCCATATGGGTTCATGCCTTTCCCAAGTGTACTAGTCCGAAATCAATAGGGTGATTGGAGTACGAAATCGCTTACTACAATGCCTCAGTCCTCTCTGTTTCAATTTGTATAAAATAAAACATTAGTCAAATAGATTTGCTATCTCTATTTCAAAACTTTTGGTCGGCAGCAAAGGACAAACTATTTTTCCTAATCATGAACATAGACTGGGTAGTTCTACATCAAACTACTTAGCTGTCTCTAGAGAACGCAGAAACCGATTCTTCCAAATTATTTATATAAATCCATATGAAACCGTTTAACCATGTTTAAAGGACAGACAAACAAATCCTTTCCAATCATTAACATAGATTTGTTATTCTTTTCCAAAGAGTTTGACCATCTATAGTGGACAAACAAACAAAATCTTTCCAATTTATATATAGATTTGGTTGTTCTACAAAAAAGTGTATGGCTATTAGGTAGAGAACAGACACAAATTCTTCATGATAAATGATATCAATTTGATTGATACATACCACACCAGTTGATCGTTTATTGAGGACAAACTCTTCCTATCAATATAGATTTGGTTGCTATTTCTAAAATTCTTTGGCCGTCTAGAGACGACAGACAAACAAACTCTTCCCAATTATTGATATAGATTTAGTAGGTATATATCGAATTCTGTGGCAACCTATACATGACAGACAAACTTTTCTCAATTGTTGATATGGATTTCTCAACTATAAGTCGAATTCTTTAGCCGTCTATTGATGACAGATAAACAAACAATTCCCGATAATTGATACTGAAATTGTAGCTCTATACGATACTGTTTGATCCTCTTCTTAATTATAAACATAGATGTCATATCAAAGATTATTAATGAAAAGAATTAGGACTTTATTTCTATAGATTTTGTTTAGAGCAGAAATGCAATTTGAAACACGTATTAACTCTGTTAATATTGGACTAGAATAGAATATTCGATTTTTATCAAATAATAACGCTTATAATTAATGCGCGAACAGAGTCTTCAACTTAAACAAGAATCACAGATACAATCATAGAAGATTTGTATGTTCACAATCATCAGTCACAAAATCTAAAAGTGCTAATTAAACAATTAACATCGTTTTTGTCAGTATTAAAAACCAGAATAGGACTTAATCGAAAACAATTGTATGACCCGCTATGCTCCGATAGCTTTTTTTCTTTTTTTTTTTTGGAACGGCATGCAATATCCGATTGAAATAAGGACAAGAATTATCTCGAAATCTTTTAATAATCCAAAAGGACATTGCAAGCAGACAGAAATATGTCTTTCCATACATCTTGTTTTATCTTGTTTGTTTGTCGTTGTTTTTCTAATCTTTCTATTTTTCTTTTCTTTTTTTTTTCTTTTTTCATAAACAATACTGAACGAAAATTCAGTTTCTGATTGGTATCTTAAAAGATGGGTGAAAAAAAAAGAAACGTTTTTCGTATTATTTTTTCTATTCAAATGTTTTAATTACTAATTCAGCATTGTGATTTTTGATGAATAACTTTGATAAAACACCTTGGTGTTAACTCGATATTTATTCTGGAATTTCAATATCGGTATCAATGATCAGCACAAATACCACACGACAGAAAGTTGTCAACCGCTTCGTCAATTCCTCATCTATATATCTATCTTAGTCGGCTTATCTATCTATCTATCTATCCTTTTCTGTTCATATCTATCTATCTATCTATCTATCTTAGTTTGCTCATCTATCTATCTATCTATCTATCTATCTATCCATATCTATCTATCTATCTTAGTTTGCTCATCTATCTATCTATCTATCTATTCATATCTATCTATCTATCTATTCATATCTATCTATCTATCTTAGTTTGCTCATCTACCAATATATCTATCTATCTAGTCTACAAAGTATTAATATTATATATATTTCTATGATAAATACAAAAAGCCAGACACCTGTCCATCCTTTTGTCTTTTCCTCACCAATCTATCTATCTATCTATCTTAGTCTGTTGATTCATCTATCTATCTATCTATTTTGGGTATAAATTATTAATATTATATAGGACTCCATGATAAATAAACAGTTCTATTCCTTACAATTCAGTTTAGCATAACTACACACTTTAGAATTAATTTTTATTTATTACTTTTTGTCCTCATCTTGGTAGTTTTTTTGTGTTGTTTCTTCTTTCATTACGTTTCGGCCAAATTTCACCTCTGGCCTTCTTCAGGTGATTTTTACCGCGACCTCGGATAGGAATGATGAGTCTTGTAACCGTGTCCCCAGTAATTACTGCCTTCCATAGTTGTTGTCTATCGCACCACGTTTTTGACCAAGTAAACCTCTGGTCAGCTTGGGTAGGATTTGAAACCGCTATCTTCTGACAATGTTCACCTGGAACCGTAGAGACTCACCACCTCTATCCGCTGCGCCACGGGCCCCGAAAGGCGATCAAGGATGGATTAAAAGACAATTGCACAATTGACAATTACAAAGACAAGGATGGATTAAAAGACAATTACACACTTTAGATATTAAAAACATTTCTATTTCAAGGTATTCAGTCTTGTTAACAGTGTTAAATGGTTCCAAGTATTGCTGTGTGTCACTAACAATTCAATTAAACATCAGAAATTTAATTACACACAGTTAAATGTAAAATCAGCTCTATTTTAAACAATATGACGAGAGAGAGAGAGAGAGAGAGAGAGAGAGAGAGAGAGAGTCAGGGAAATCCGTGCTAGTGATATAATGATGACAGGGGCAATACTGCGTTTTGTATATTATTTTATTTGATAGTGTTGATTGATTTTCAGTATATTTCTTATTTTTCTATCAGGGAGTATATAAAGTTCTACTTTCTGTGAGTCATAATAGCTGGTTCATTTGTATTCAAATTCAGTACACTAAATGTACCAACCATTATGGGACAGACGTTGTACTACATTTTATACCAGCCCTGTCGGTTGGGGCTGTAGATAAGTCGGATGGTTAGATTTTACGGCATGTCAACCCTCGAAGGTTATTTAATGCCGAATCCTGTTTATACATATATATTAGATATGTATGATCTGTAAAGGAATAATTTGTTGATAACATTATGTTGTGGTCTTCAGATAAGACCGGTGGAAGAACAACTCAAACAATTGGTGATAGGTGAACGTTATTGTATTAGCAGAAAAAGGCAGTCATACAAAAGAAGTACTAGCCGTGCTCGGTTTGCAGTCCGTCTGTCAATGTCTTGTTTATTTCTATGTATGGTACATAGAAGGCACAAGGCCTTGAAGTTTTGGGGGAGTGAAGGGAGCGGTCATACTGTTCTATATATTCTAAGGAGACCTAGCTAACCACATTCCCCGACCCATTCAACAATATAATATATAGCCATTCATCCATCGCCATTTGCGCAGCAATCACCAAAATACCACATTTGTTCTATGAAGAAGTCCTACTTAAAATCCCGAGATTAATGAATGATTTTATTGACAAGTATGATTTATTTACAATGAATATGATGGGAATGGGAGAAAAACCCCGAAATATATACAAAAGCAAAAAGCAAAGGAAAAATCCCCCGTTTGGTTACCCTCCAATCCCCCCGTCAATAGAATTGTCAGTCAATGTCTTGGAAGAAACGAGAAGTTGTCTTCTCCGCTCGAAAAATATGTTTAGGTTGGACGAGTCCATCTTTGGAGTATGGTAGGATATGTCCCCATAATACATTATTAAATTGTTTACGTTCAGTTAAATGATTTCAAGTATTTTTTCTAACACGAATAATTCTATTTACTATTAATCATTTCAGTCAAGTTAATCTTTTCATGAGTGTATTTCTACCCGTCAATAGACGCCCCCCACCACTGAATAGAGGAGTAACGGAAGTTTCCGAACTGAACGATTTAATCCTGGCCGTTGACCAGTGGGGTTCACCCAACAAGCATCAGGTGCATAGGTTGATGCAGCTGTACAGCCACCAACCTCCTATCTCTAAAACCATCCAAATAAGACGGACAAGACATGCGAGACACTATTGGAGAAGTAAGGACCAACTCATAAGCGACTTTCTCCAATGGACTCCTTCAAACGCACGTGCAAGTGTTGGACAACCAACTAGAATATATCTATAACAGCTCTGAATGGACACAGGATGAAGTCTAGAAGATATGTCCGGAAGCGATGGATGATAGCGACAAATGGCGAGAGAGAGTCAGGGAAATCCGTACTAGCAGCGTGACATGATGATGATGATGATGATAATACAACAGCTCTGTATGGACACAGGATGTAGTCTAGAAGATCTGCCGAAAACGATGGATGATAGAGACGAATGACGAGAGAGAGAGAGAGAGAGAGAGAGAGAGAGAGAGAGAGAGTCAGGGAAATCCGTGCAAGCGATATGATGATGATTAATTATACGTTGGCACAGTTAAATTGTTTCAATTATTACTATATTACAGTAACAATATATATATATATATATATATATATATATATATATGCTCCCCCATGGAGGTTGAGCTCTCTGGCGAAGGAATTGTCGGCCGCCGCTAACGTAATGCAAAGATCTTCGAAAGAATTGAGCACTCTGGTAGCCGATAGGGTATAAAAAATGTAAACAAAGGCTGCTGCTGCTGTTTCTAAAAATAAAAATACCTCAAAATTCCCTTAGCCAACGTGGTCCGCTTAGTGACCGAGTGGTCTGAAACTTAGTCTAACGTAAAGTTGGACGGGTTTCGATCCCGGCTTCGAGCGTCCTGCGTGTCTAGCCAGTCGGAAGAGTTCTGATAGAACAAAAGTCTGTCTGTGGATGACTATATATATGTAATCGGTCATATGATTTGAAAGTAATTTTAGTTTAAAAAGACTATAAACTAATTTGATTGAACATAATTAAAAATTCCTTTAGTTTCTACACCGTTAAGTGTTTTCAGTTATTGTTAGCGCTATTAATTCTATTTAAAATTGATAATTTGTTAGCACACAGTGAAACGGTTTCAAGTTTTACTTGCCCAGTCGGCTGGGGCTGTAGAATTCACTACCTGTTCCCTGCAGAGGGGTAAGACCCCTCAATGAGAGTCCTCGATACGACACTAAACAATCTGATGGTGAGGTTCCAGTAATGCTGGGGCTTTGGAGAATGCGAAGCACCTCTTCATTGCTATTGCTCCCAGGTCCACTCTGGCCCGGCGTGGTACTATTTACCAACCCCTCCGCTCGGGCAGGATATGACACAAGGTCAATTTTTAAGCGGAGTTTAACAGGTTTTAATTCAGAGTTTTCCTTCTCCTAGACTAGTTGCCTCACCAAGGCTGAAGAACCTAGTCCGTCCTACTATTTACCCATAGCTGGAGGGAGAATAAGGGGGTTCATACCTTTCCCAAGGGTATTTGCCCGAAAGTGAACGTAATAGCGCGACTAGAGTACGAACTCGCGTACTACGATTCCGCAGTTCATCGCTTTAACCATTACACTACGAGGACACCCCGGCGTGGTAGCACCTGATAGGGCCCTATATATGGGTTAAATAGAACTAACGGCATCATCATCATCATATCGCGCTGGTAGCACGGATATCCCTGACCCTCTCTCGCCACTCCTCCCTATCCTTCATCGCCCTAGGTAGGTCTTCAGGACAACAACCTGTATCCTCACATAGCTGCTGAATGTACGTTCGAGCTGGTCGTCCTGCTTTTGCGCGGCCATGTGTGGGGATCCATAAGAGTACATCTCTTATGAGTTCATCTCTGCTTCTCCAGCAGTGTCCTGCATGTCTGGTTCGTCTAACTTGGATAGTTTTCGTGATAGGGGGTAGGTGGCCGTACAGTTGGTGTCTTGTGGGGTGTTGCTGCCAGGACTTGTTCAGGATTGCACGCAGCATTCTTGTGTAATTGCCATCTAGCTTCTTCTCCAGTCGTTTTGTTAGCGTCCATGTAGTGCATCCATATAGCAGCATCGATGTGACCGCTGCCTGCAAGAAATGCGTTTCATTTTATCGGTTAGGTCTGATTTCCATATAATCGATAGCCTATTGATAGCTGTCCATGCTTTCGTTAACCTCGTTTCGATGTCCTTTTCGATTGATTCGACGCTGCTTCCTAGGTACGTGAATTTGTCTACTATTTTAAGTGGGGTTCCTTCTAGAGTGGAGATGTCCCCCGTTTGGTTATAGCACATATATTCCGTTTTGTGTGCATTAACATAGAGGCCTATGCTTGCTGCTGCTCGTTCCAAACTATGCAGAAGTGTTTCGGCTTGGTGAAATCGAAATGTTTTTGACAATTAAACCGTACTTACATTTAAACTGCGTGCTTGTGCTAAACTGAATTATTTGAAATAGAACTGTTTTTTCAAATTGAAATTCTACGCACACTTTACTGAATTGTTTGATATAGAAATGTTTTGACATTTATTTGTGTGTAAACAAAATCTGTACTTATACTAAACTGAATTAGCTGAATTAGAAATGCTTGACTAAACTGAATAGCTTGAAATAGAAATGTTTTTCAGAATTAAACTGTACTTAGATTTAAACTGCGTTCGTATCCTAAACTGAATTGTATGAAATAAAACTGTTTTCACAAAAATGGATTTGGCGTTAAATAACATACATTGGCTGATCTGCCATAAAACCGAACCAACCAACCAACCATCTAGTTTTACTATTAACCCTTATAATGCTCTTCAACACAATTCAATACTTTACAGACAGTTGAATGGTTTTAAGCATTTCAATCTATTACTTTTCCCAATCGGCTGTGGCTCTAAAATATAACGACTACCTCGGCAGAGAGGTAATACGCCCCCACAATGAGTGTTCTGGATATGACACTAAAAAATCTGATGGCGATTTTCCTGTGATGCTGGGGATTTGGGGAATGGAGAGCACCCCTTAATTGCCATTGCTCCCAGATCCACTCTGGATCGGAATGGTAGCACCTGATAGAACCCTAAATAGAACTAAACTACATACTTATGCTAAACTGAATTGTTTGAATTAGAACTCTTTGACTAAACTGAATAGCTTGAAATAGAAATGTTTTTCACAATAAAACAGCGTGCTCATGCTAAACTGAATTGTTTGGAATGGAATTATTTTTTACATTAAAACTGAACTCACGCTAAACTGAATTGTTTAATATAGAACTGTTTTGATATTTAACTGTGCGTAAACAAAATCTATACTTATACTAAACTGAATTGGCTGAATTAAGACTGTTTGAATAAACTGAATAGCTTGAAATAGAAATATTTTTGGGAATTAAACTGTACTTATAATTTATATATATATATATCTTTGGGTGACTGTGTCTGGAAATTATTTTATTTTCATTTGAATAACTATTCCTACAACTCTATTGACGTAAAAAAACAAAAAAAACAAATAGATAATGCAATTTATAAATGAAAAATATTTTACAGACCGATATCTGGAAAAGAAATTATTCAAAAACAGAAAAGACCAAAAAAACTTCCATACTGCTTAAAAATAATCGACCATAACCGCAATGTCTAACCAAAACATAAAACACCGACCGAGTTACCTTTTTTAGAACTTACGATATATGCTCTACTTAATATATATATATATATATATATAGGTAGTTTCTTGCTCTTTTGGTATTCTAGTTTTGCTCATATTAGTGTATTGAGAACTTTTACATATATATATATATATATATATATATATATATATATATATATATATATATATATATATATATATATATATATATATATATATATATATATATATATATATATATATATATATATATATATATATATATATATATATATATATATATATATATATATATATATATATATATATATATATATATATATATATATATATATATATATATATATATATATATATATATATACGTAAAAGTTCTCAATATGAGCAAAACTAGAAGACCAAAAGAGCAAGAAACTACCTTCTCAGCATTTTTGAGGGTGTCCTCGTGGTGTAATGGTTAAAGCGATGAACTGCGGAATCGTGGTACGCGAGTTCGTACTTCAGTCGCGCTATTACGTTCACTTACGGGCAAATACACTTGGGAAAGGTATGAACCCCCTTATTCTCCCTCCAGCTATGGGTAAATAGTAGGACGGACTAGGTTCTTCAGCCTTGGTGAGGCAACTAGTCTAGGAGAAGGAAAACTCTGAATTCAAACCTGTTAAACTCCGCTTAAAAATTGACCTTGTGTCATATCCTGCTCGAGCGGAGGGGTTGGTAAATAGTACCTTCTCAGCTTTCACAAAACGGTTCTTCTCGATATATATATATATATAATGATATCATCATTTAACATCCACCTGAAGTAAAGTTATAATGACACCAACATTTTTTTCATTTATATATAAAAGGTATATATATATTTATATATATGAAAAAATATTAGTGTCATTATAAATTTATTTAAGGACTATATGTTTATATTGCTTCCGTGCCAGAGGAGATATATATATATATATATATATATATATATATATATATATATATATACACACACCCACACACACGCACACACATATTTATATATATATATATATATATATATATAGTTAGAAGCTTTGGCTTGGCATTTGAGTCAACCGGGTTTCGATCCCAGCTACGGGAAGTTGCTGTCGAGCCACACTGATGAGTTCTGATAGAACGAAACAGATCTGTCTGTGGATGACTATATATATATATATATATATATATATATATATATATATATATATATATATATACACGCACACACTTATATATGTAAATACACACAAACACACAAACATATATATATATATATATACACACACACACATATATATGTAAATACACACACACACACACATATATATATATATATAAATATACACACACACATATATATGTAAATACACACACATACACACAAACACACACACATATATATATATATGTAAATACACACAAACACACACACACACACACATATATATATATATATATATATATATATATATATCCTATGGTACGTGTAAAATTTTCGAAGAATAGCGTTAAGTAGAGCATACATCCGACCACATAGTTTAACCCGTTCAACCAGTTGATGCAATCAAAATGTTTCTTCTAGTATTCGTCTTTTATAGTTTAATCCACCTTGCGCAAATGCTTATAATTCTAATATATTTATTATCCTTGATAGCTCGAGCAGTGAATGACCAATTTTAATGCTAGATGCACTGTTTACCACTAAATACCAACCTGCTCGCCGAAAGCAAAGGAAATTCTACCGTCTTTTTGGTTCAATCTTGTCGATTATACAGCAACTAAACTTAACGTAGTGAAAGATTAAAAAAGACATTGTTACCAAATTTCCCACCTTGTAAACGAGTTTTTTTTCTTTCTTTTTTTCGTGTGTGGGTGTTGGGTTCTTAGTCATCAATTGCTTTGATGAGGGAGAGATTTAATTCCAAAAGACCATCAGGAATAGAATGTCTGGGATATTCAGGGTTAACTTCGTCTGGCACAAGGAATTGTTAATGGAGCTCCAAGTGAAAAGCCTGCGGGAAAAAATGTTAAACTTATTATTCGAGAAAGATCTCGGCACGTTCAAATTCGTATGTATGACTAACTCTCTTTCTCTCTCTCTCTCTCTCTCTCTCTCTCTCTCTCTCTCTCTCTCTCTCTCTCTCTCTCTCTGTATGGTTTTAGTCACACCTAAATCACCTGTTAGATCTAAAATTATCTTACGTTAAAAATAATCTTTTATAAATAATCTGATTACCAGTTACTCAGAAAACCCTTTTTTTATAATCTGACCAGTTTCTACCCATAGTAATACTACCATCCCCGAACCAGAAATAATTCCCCAAAGAGGATGGACGTCTTTTACAAAATAAATTATTTAAAAAATCAAGCAGCATAAAAACAATTCTTTCAGGTCTTGCTCCGAAGAGAAAGAATATATGAATATATATATATGAATAAATATATGAATATTTATATATATGAATATATATTTAAATATATATACATATATATGAATATATATATACATATATATATGATTATATATATATATATATATATATATATATATATATGTATGAATATACGCATATGAATATATATATGAATATATATATATGTATATATATGAATATATATGTATATGGATATATATGTATATGTATAGATATATATATGAATATATATGGATATATAGATATAAATATATGAATATATATTTATATATGCATATATATAGATATATATATATATATGAATATATATATATATATGAATATAAAGAGAATATATATATATATATATATATATATATATATATATGTGTGTGTGTGTGTGTGTGTGTGTGTGTGTGTGTGTGCGTGTGTGTGTGTGTGAATATAAAGAGAAAAAGTGAG
Source organism: Sepioteuthis lessoniana (assembly GCA_963585895.1). Classification (NCBI taxonomy): domain Eukaryota; kingdom Metazoa; phylum Mollusca; class Cephalopoda; order Myopsida; family Loliginidae; genus Sepioteuthis; species Sepioteuthis lessoniana. Next base: position 58,547 of record CAUZXS010004644.1, read on the forward strand.
AGGTGGAAAGAAAAAAGAAGGGAGAGAAAGAAACAAAAAGAGACGCGAAGAAAAGAAAAGACGGAAAGAAAGCAAAAAGTGAGTGAGAGAAAGGAAAAGAGAAGATGGAAGAGGAAGAGAGAGAAAAAGAAAAAAATTATGGGAGTAGAGGGGAAAATGAGAGAAGGTGGGGAAGAGAAAGAAAGTAGAATCACACATAAATGTCAGTTAAGCTGGCGACCGTAGTCGAAAGTGACCAGAAGGCCCTCTTTTCAATAGCTACTACACTGAGGTGCGGGAGAAGGCGCTACTCCTCTCACCTTATCGCTCCACTTTACTCTTGATTCATACATACCTTATATTGCTGAGTGTTAAGCAAGGAGGTATCAAGTACCATTTTTAAAGTCTCTCTGGAATGACGCGACCTGGAATCGAAACCAAGTCTCCCAAACCATTGGCGAACATTCTACTCATTAGGCCATTGAGCCGGTCCTGAAATAAGCGTCTCTTTCAAGATGAAAAGATTAAAAATTCCTGTTTATTAAACAGAATTCTGGTTTCCGAAAAGGCCCAAAAATGTAATATTCAGCGTCCTGAACATTCGATATATACAGCCGGCATTTTCTAAAAAAGACTTCAAACAATAAATGTGTTTTAACAATCTCATATATATATATCTCCATAGTCATCCACAGACAGATCTGTTTCGTTCTATCAGAACTCATAAGTGAGGCTAGACAGTATCTTCCCATAGCTGGGATCGAAACCCGGTTGACTCTAACATCAAACCAAAGCGTCTAACCAGTCACCCACGAGGAGATATTAGCTACGTTGTAAATTTTAAACGGTTATGAATCACAATTACAATTGTTTACAAACATCCGTTCAACGGTAGCCGAGACCTCAATTCAACTACGAAGAGGCTTGCAATAGACGCTAATGGCAACACGATTACTTCTTCGCCAGAGAACTCAACCCCACGGGGTAGGGGAGTATATATATATCTATAGTCATCCACATATATATGTATATATATATATATATATATATATAGTCATCCACAGACAAACTGTTTCGTTGTATCACAACTCTTCAGGGTGGCTTGACACTTTTGACTATTCAAGCGCGGATCGAAACCTGTCTAACATTACGTTAGACCCATTACATACCTCTCAGCCATATATATATGAGGATTTGCTTCTCTGCCAGAGAAAGGAACTTGCCAAACCCGATATTACTGATTGAAGCGAAATTTAGTACCCGTTCCTCACTCCTTGAATATTTATCAGGTTTCATCATGATACCCAGATGACATACAATTTTCAGTCGTTTTTCGACGATTTTTTTTTTCAGATACTTTTTTTTATCCGACACAATTTTTACTTTTAATTCAGACACCTTTTTTATTACACACAAGAATTTTTTTTCAGACACGATTTTCTTCATTTCTGACATCATTTTTTTTATTACAGGCACCATTTTTTTTATTAGACACCTTATTAAATTTTTTTTTATCAGACTCCATTTTTTTTCATCAGATACTTTTTTTTCAGACATCAATTTTTTTTAATCAGACACCATTTTCTTTCCAGACACCATTGAGTGAACCTAATCGGAACATTTTGTCAAGCGACCTCTTCGTGTACCGGAGTTTGTAAGTCAACAGTACTATCGGAACCCACCTGACACGTCCGACGGTTCGTACGGACCAGACAGATGTCAGTAAGGGTCTTTTGATAAAACAACAAGGGTGATTTTTTACGGCCTTCTTTGCAAGGCCAGCAAGTACAAAAATCTGGTCATCAGATTTCAATCAAACAATAGTTGATATTTATTTATTTGTTTTTGTAGTTGTCCACCTTCATTATTCTGGGTTTTTTTTTCTTTTTTTCCTCTGTAAACAATATAACCAGACCATTTAGAGTGGTGATTCTCAACGAATGTACTTAAGCCCACAAGTGGGCTTGAGAAAAATTTAAATAAGTCTGGAGTTTTGATGTCTTTTGTAAGCAAGATATTGATACCATAACCCTTGCCGAACTTCTTGAACAGAAAGAAAATAACGTATTGATGGGGACAATTGAAAGAGAAAGATTGATTGGATTGCTGAAAGTAAAATCCTTCTTTTGCTTGTTCTTTGAAAAAGGTTGTTTCATTCTTACTGGGTTTTCCCGCCTACTGGTAGGTTGAAGCAGGATTTTCTGCTGAAAATGGTGTACTCATAAAGAAATGGTATTTATAACAGTGAAGAAAGGGGAGATTAACGCCTGAAGCTGAATCAAATTTTGAATGTTGAAATTGACACTTTGATTGGTTTGGTTTGTTTGATGGCATATCAACCTTTGCAAGGTTATTTAATTCCAAAGCCATTCTCCTAGAAGAACAGTAGTGGTACTATTTAACCCATAGCTGGGAGGATAAGGGGGTTCATGCCTTTCCCAAGGGTAGTTGCCCGAAAGTGAACATGATAGCGCGACTGGAGTTCGAACTCGCTTTCTACGATTTCGCAGTGTATCACTTTAACAATTGCACCACGAGGACACCTCATGACAATTTGACAAGCAACGTTGTTGTAGTCATTAATCAGGATTTGTATTTTCAACTACGTTTTTCTTTTTTGATTAAAACGTATTTCCACTAACAAGGAATTTTCATTTATGTTTATGGGAGCCTGAAAGTTTTTTGACTCTAAAAATGGGCAACTGGACGAAAGGGTTGAGAAACACTGATTTAGAGACTCTTTCTTTCCAATCGTGTTAATCTAATTCCATATTTTAAAAAGTATGTTAAAAAATACTGTGTTTGACGGTTCGCCAATGGTCCGGGAGACCGGGGTTAAATCCCAAGTCGAGTCATATCAAAGACACCAAAAAGGTAGTTGATACCTTCTTGCTTAACACTCAGCTTTGTAAGGTGCGGATTAAGGGTAAAGTGGGTCAATCCTGGGAAGGGAGTAGCACCCTCCCCTATACCTTGGTTGTTGTAGCTATCGAAAAGGGAGCCTTCGGGTCACCCACAACTACGGTCGCCAACTTTACTTATATATATAACAATTCTTATATATGCAAAAAAAAAACCTGATGACCCTCTTTAAAAGGTCTAAGAGCGCTCAGGACAATTTCAGTAAATTCATCTCCCAACTTCAACCTAAAACCAAAACGCTTGTCACGAAATTTGAAAGGATCCTAATAAAATTATATAGACATGTCTTTATCATTTAATTAAACATGCACATATATAGGGTATCCAAAAAATTGACATCATTTTAAAAGCAATAATCTTTAAAACTACAGAGTCTCGTAAAGGAAAATTGAACAGTTTAGGTGTGGAAAATCATGAGTTTATTCTGGGACCGACTTCGGTAGTTAAGCTCTTGCCAAAAGCGTTGTAGCATGTCTCCGGTAAATTTATCCACTGCGGAAGTGATTCTCTGCCATAGTTTTTCAATGCTAGAAGAAAGAGGGGAGACATAGACCAGTCCTTTTCCATTTCCCCAAACAAAGAAATCACACGGAGACAAGTCGGGTGACAACAGTGACTATTTCATCCTAAAATTGTCTTCATCTCCACCACGCCCGATCCATCTCTCTGCCAGATTCGCATTGAGATAAGCATGTCCACTTCTATTGAATATAAGATCTTGATCTGTTTAAGGTTATTTCAACAAGAATTACCAAAATTATTTGACAGAGAAGTGATATCAATTTTTTAGCACACCCTGTGTATATATATATATGTATATATAAGTAAAGTTGGCGACCGTAGTCGAGAGCGACCCGAAGGCTCCTTTATACCGGACATTGGCATGATAGTTAGAGTGTTCGCCTATGGCCCGGGAGACCTGGGTTCAATCCCAGGTCGAGTCATACCAAAGACTTTAAAAATGGTACTTGATGTCTCCTTGCTTAACACTCAGCATTATAAGGTAGGGATCAAGGTTAAAGTGGAGAAATTCAGGAAAAGGAGTAGCGCCCTCCCCTACACCTTGGTGTTGCAGCTATCGAAAAGGGAGCCTTCGGGTCACCCTCGACTACGGTCGCTAACTTTACTTACTTACTACACCGAAGTGTACGGAAAGGCGCCAGTGCTGCCCCTGAATTCCTCCAACGTACCCTTGATACGTACCTAATAATGCTAAGCATTGTACCCTTGATACGTACCTCATAATGCTAAGCGATAAGCACGGCGGCATCATGTACCATTTTTTTTTTAGTTTTTGGTATAACTCGACCTTGGATTGAACCCCGGTTTCCTGGGCCATTAGCAAACACTCTACCCACTTGGCCCATAGGCCGGCATATATTTATAATATTTTAACAGGTTTGAATTCTCTTTGACTGGTTTACATACAGACGCTTAAGACCCCAGTCCACCCGACTATTTAAGCATAAAATAGTTGGATGCATATCCATCCTGGCATATAAAGGATAAATCAAACATTAAAATACTTGAACGCCAATATCACCGAGTGGCTCATTTACAAGAATAATAAAAAGAGGGTTATCTGCTGAAGCTTAGCCCTTTGGATCCGAGTGGCCGGTATTTTTTCCGTTAATTTCTAATTAACGGAAAAAATACCGGCCACTCAGATCCAAAGGGCTAAACCATGAACGTGGACGGCCGGAATTTTTGGCCATGGATTCCCACTTCTACTTTCCTACTATCAATGAAATGTTGCTATTTTATATTATATTATATATATATATATTTCATACAGTTTAAATTGTCAATGCAAATGTTGAACCAAGTTTTTTTTTCACATCCTGTGAAGCAGTTAATTGCAGATAAAATCATTTTGCATTTTCTGCAATTTTTCAAACCAGAGACTCAACTTAAGTTTCATGCAGTCGTGTGACGATCAAATCTCCATATCTGCTAACAAGCTGTGTTCAGGATGCGAAAGCAAAATATGAAAAAAAAAAAAAATTTTAAACGTTTTTTTAGTCTGATTTGTCCAATTTTTGAAAAAAAACCGCCATAAATCTAAATTTCCATGATTAGTTCTATTATTCAAGCACCCTTTTTTTTTTAAATTAAATTCAGCCCAATATGAGTGAGCAAGAAAAGAAGCGACAAAGAATCTATGATTTGCTTAACGCCCAAGCCAAGCCAGAGTTACATTGTCAACCATATACAAAGCAAAGAAAAAAAATTACAAAAAAATCTTTTTAAGGAAAAGCGGGGGAATTGAAAAAAAAACGAAAAAAAGGCTTTTTATCAGCTTTTGCTATGGTGATTGAGAGGGACCCCACAACGTCAATAGGAAAGCACGCTAATGAATTGAAAGTCCACGAGAAAACTGTCAGGACAAGAATTAAACAAGAATTGAACCCAAATTTTAACCCCTTTGATTACGCTATGTGGGGCTTTTTAGAAAGCAAAAAAATGGAACGTCCCATCCAAATATCAAGACTACTATTGAGGAGGAATGGAATAAATGTCTAAAGAATTCATTTTGAAGGCATGCAAATCGTTTCGAAAACGTATTGATACAATAATTGAAAAAAAAAAATGCCATGCTGAGTAAATTCACTCTCTTGTGTCAATCTTCTTATGATGTTGCCTATTTTTTTTTTTTTTAAATAAGATTAATTTTGTTTTATAATGGAGTCGTTTATCATTTATCATATTAGAATATTCCTAATTTTGCTTCCGAACACGATACAAATTATTAGTATTAGATAGGAATATATGCAACCATCTGCTAACCCAGTCGAGGGGTAGAACTCTCCCAACGAGTATCCTGGATATGACACTAAACAATATAATGGTGAGGCTCAGGGAATGCTTCAGCTTTGGGAAATACAGAATACCCCTTCATTACCATCGTTCCCAGGTCCACTCGAACTCACATTGATAGCACCTGATAGGGTCCTATTTATGGCTCAAATGGAACTAAACAGTGTACTTATTCTAAACTGAATTGTTAAAAATAGTACTCTTTTGACATTCAAGCAGCGTACTTATGCTAAACTGAACAGTTTTTACATTTAATTATATGCAAACCAAAATTTGAACTTATGCTAAACTGAATTGTTTGAAATAGAACAATCTTAACATTTAAACTGCGTACTTATGCTAAACTGAATTGTATCATATAGAACTGTTTATATTTATAAAAATGGATTTGGCCTTAAATAACCTACAATGGTTGATATGTCATGAAACCAAACCAAACCATATATCTGTGTAGAATACTACTTATCTGTCTTTACAAATTGCTTTATCGTAAGCAGAGATGGATTGAAGTGAACCCGATACAAGATTTGTTTTAGAGCACCTGATATTTTTGAGAGGGTTTCTTTTTATGTCTTAATTTTTTAGATGTAAATGCATATGTGATATAACCGTCCCTTTTTATCTTCTAACTTTTATTTAATGGATGTTGGTTAACCACCCGATTCTGTCTTCTTCTAGCAAACATCTTGGTTGTAGTTTCTTGTCGAAAGTATATCTTCTATGCTTATATCTTCTTATATCTTCGATGCTTATATCTTCTTATATCTCCTATGCTAATATCTTCCAATATCTTCTATGCTTATATCTTCTTATATCATCTATGCTTATATCTTCTTATATCTCCTATGCTTATATCTTCCTATATCTTCTATGCTTATATCTTCTTACAAGGATCACTAAATAAGTTTTCAGAATTTTTTCGTATGGGCCCTTTTATTGATAGTACACACATGAAACTCAAGTCCCCTTCCAAGTAATCTCCTCCGGCTTAAATGCAATTGCTGTACCGTTCCAACAACTTCTGGAAGGCCCCATGGAAGTCCTCTTGTGTGAGCGTGTCAATGACCTTCGTCACAGCCTCTTTCATCTCTTCAATTGTCTCATAACCACAGCCTCTGAGCTTAGGGAATAACCAAAAGTCACAGGGAGCAAGGTCTGGACGAAAGGGAGGGTGAGGAACTATCTTGATGTCTATCTTGGTCAAATAGTCTACGACAAGGATGGTGTTGTGGACTGGTGCATTGTCCTGGTGGAAATGCCACTGACCCGATTTGAAGAGTGCTGGCCTCTTCCGATGGAATCTCTTCCTGAACTCCCTTAAAACCTCAACATAGTAACCCTAACCCTAACCCCAACCCTTTAGCCAATCAACTCTGGTCTATTGACTTCCTTAGTCCTCCCACACCTCTCATTATCCCTCACAGACTCTCTGTCTTTCTTGAATCTCTTATGTTACTCAAAAACTGATGCTCGATTCATGCAAGATGGTCGAAAAGCAGTCTGAAGCATTCCATACGTTTCTGTGTCATTTTTTCCAAGTTTAAAAGAGAATTTTATTGCATATCTTTCTTCTAAATTGTCAGATTGCATTTTTGAAATTGACCAGCTGCGACAATCAGGCTTTAGTTGGGTGTATTCCAATTCCTGCTGTAACTCTTCATTTGAATCTGAAATCATGAAAATTGGTCAGTCATCTCATAAGATGGATAGCAATAGCGAACTGAACTTTCAAGAGTCTACGACAATCTTAAATGCCTGTACGAAAAAGTCTGGAAATTTATTGAAGGCACCACGTATATCTTCTATGCTTATATCTTCTTATATCTTCGATTCTTATATCTTCTTATATTTTCGATGCTTATATCTTCTTATATCTTCGACGTTGATATCTTCTTATATCTTCTATGCTTATATCTTCTTATATCTCCTATGCTTATATCTTCCTATATCTTCTATGCTTATATCTTCTTATATCTTCTATGCTTTTAAAAAAAGTAAAGCTGGCGACCATTGTCGAGGGTGACCCGAAGGCTCCCTTTTCGATAGCTACTACACCATGGTGATGGGGAGGGCGCTACTCCTTCGCTGGATTGCTCCACTTTACCGTTGACCCGTAACTTATAATGCTGAGTGTTAATCAAGGAGGCATCAAGTACCATTTTTTGAGTCTTTGGCATGACTCGACCTGGGATTGAACTCAGGTCCCACGGGCCATTGGCGAACACTCTAACCGCTAGGCCCATGTCCGGTAAAATATGAGTTAACGAATGCCCCTAGTGAGATGCTTATAACTTCTTATATCTTCGACGTTTATATCTTCTTACATCTTCGACGTTTATATCTTCTTGTATCTTCTATGCTGATAACTTCCAATATCTTCAATGCTTATATCTTCCTATAACTTCTATGCTTATATCTTCAGGCAAGCATCTTTGTTGTGGTTTTGTATTGCACTTCGGAGTCTTCTCTCTTATCTTGTTTATAAGTTCACATTATTATTTTACAACCATTTAACCCATGCGACCTTTACAAGGAGTGAAGAGCACAGGGGGGAGCACAATTGTTTTGGTTTGGAGGTCTACTCAGCAATCTATTAAATTATTTTTAACTTTTAAACTTCTCGGTCACCTGATACATATCATCCAATCAGAGCCGTTTCAGTTTGGTTTGGTTTTATGGCATATCAACACTTGTGGATTGTCTAATGCCAAATCCTCTTTATTTTATTTTAGGTTAATCCCTAATTTTAACTCAAATTCGTGAATAAACAAATACACATATTGATACTAGAGAAAAAATTAAATAAAAAAAGAAAAGGATAAAAACTTACGTATTGTCTGAAAAAATCAAACAATATCGTATATCCAACCAAAAGAAAAAAAAACTCTGGCTGAAGGCTGAGTTAAACTAAAAAAGTGCTTGATACAGATTCGAGCTAATCAAATTTTAATTGATAAAGAGTAATTTACCCTAACCTCTTCGGTCAGTTTTATCCTGATGATCCAAAAAAGTGAAACCTATGTAGATTTCTTCTGACCCATTAGGTATATATATATATATACACACACACACACACACACACACACATATATATATACATATATATATATATATATATATATATATATATATATATATATATATTATTTTGAAATTTCTAGTTTGATGAGATTATTTTTAAAAAAAAAACAAAGTCTCATTTGTTTGCACTCAGTTAAAAAGTTGCAAGTATTCCTATCAAATACTTGTAATTCTATTAAATATTAATCATTTGTTTGCATATAATTAAATTATTTCAAGTATTGTTATCCGTTGCTAATAATTTATTTAATATTGAAAATTCGCTTCAACACAGTAAAATGGTTTTAAGTATTGCTTTTTAATACTAATAATTCTCTTTGATATCAAATGTTTGCAAGCACACAGTTAAATGGTTTCAAATATTATTGTTGAACATATGTAATTCTATTCATCAGGTATTCCAATGTAATTTAATTCTAATTTTTTGTTTGCACACTGTGGTATGTTTTCAAGTATTGCTATTTATTATTTGCACACAATTAAATGGTTTCAAGTATTGTTATTCAACACAAATAAGTCTATTAAACATTAATAATAATCTCTTGTAAAAGATTGAAATGTTCTATTTGACACATAATTGGGATCATAACAGGAAGAACCACTTCGGGCCAGAGTGAACGTGAAAGTAATGTTAACAAAGAGGGTAGTCCACATTCCTTGAATATCCAAGAATAGAGCTTCCCCAATAATTATTTATGTCATATGCAAGAAACTCACTTGATGGGGTCTCTCCTCTCTGCAAAGGCACAGTCGCTGTATTCGACTGCCCAAACCAAATGAGCTGGACATTATTTCAGGTTGACCTTGAGTTCAGTAGCTTTCAATCATACTGATTAACCCACTGTGTTTTTCTGCATATCTAAAGGCTTAGGGCTTAATTCGAATGTTACACTACATGTCAACAATAGATCTCATGGATCTATTATGTTACACATGCAGAGTTACCCAAAGGTGATATAAGCAGTTTCTTATGTGCCTAGGTCTATTGTATATCACACCAGCATAATGAAAAGATGACTTATGAATAATGAGAAGGCAAGGAGGAAGAATAACACTTTTCTTTATAAAAATATAACTCTCAAGCTTTATTTTTAGAACGGGTTCGTAGCTGGTGCATGTATGAGAGAGACAAGGACACGGGGAGATACGAAGAAAGGCTGCCATATTGACCCATAACTCCTTCTCTAGACCATACCACGCTGTGTTATCTTCAAAGCCTTACATCTTCGCCTCTTCTGCATCCGGGGCAGTGGACACTGTCGGCCGTTGTTGCATCGAATACCTCGTAGCCAGTCTCCGTTATTGACAGTTTCTTGACCTAAGATTCCAGATTGAAGACTGACCCCTGCATTTGCTGTGGGCCGTGTATATATAATTTCATTACGCTCACGTGTTCCGGTTCTCACCCACGTGACGTACTTCCACTTATTTACACAAGTGTGTCATGCTGCAATCACATTGTTTACACAGCTGGAACATCCAGCTCTGTCAAAGATCAATATGCAACAGGTCACCTGAAGCTCATATGGCCACCAGGAGATGTAAAAGTGTTTTTATGGTGGGTTATTACACTCACAGCACAAAAATAAAATAAAAGCAAAAGGGTTTTTTGGGGGAGGAAGGGATCATAGCAGATATGCATACGATCGACCACTAGTAATACAGGGTGGAACGATAAAATTGTCGTCCCAAAGAAAACAACAATACAGCTTTATTTTAAAACGTTTATTGAAAAAAATCAATACAGGTAACTTGATTATGTAATAGAGCTGACATCTATTCAATGTAGCCGCCGCCTTCAGCCTCAATCACCGCCTCGATACGGATCCGGAACTGGGAGCATGCCTTTTCCACAAGCGCCAGCGGGAACCCAGCGAATACTCGGCGGATGGCAGTGATCAGGCTGGCTTTGTTTGTTGTGGAGTGTCGTGTTGGTGATGTTCTCGACGTATGACCAAACGAAGTAGTCCTGCGGGTTCAGGTCGGGGGAGGAGGGGGCCAGTGAGAGAAGGGGACAAAGACGTAGCACTCCTTCTGAAGCCAAGCCTGGGTCTGTTTGGACTTGTGGGCCGGCGCCGAGTCCTGCTGCCACACCCAGGGTCTGCCACCGGCCACCTGATTGCACCAGGGAATCACCACACTCTTCAGCACATCCAGGTACACTTTGGTGTTGACTTTCAAGCCGACTTCGAAGATGTGAGGTGGCATGATGTGACCCTCACTTGAAACCACACTAAAGACCATAACCGTAGCAAGACACTTTGTTTTCATCACCCTGGGCACGTCCCTGTTATTCGTGGCAACCCAGATTTGCATTATGAGGGTGCTGGCCATGGTCCTGTTGTCATAACTTGGATCGGTAGAGAGCATGATTTGTACAGCGGCGCATCTCCGATCTCGCTCGTTGAACATTGTGTCACTTTCAGACATGATAGAAGGCTCCTATTGCTCTTGGGATTTGTACACAACTGGCCAACTAGCAGATGGTCTGCAACAAAAAAAGAAAAACGGTTTTCATTAAACGGATATGGAATCATGTCGTCTTTTCTAGGGCGACCATTTTATCGTTCAACCCTGTAATATATCAGTGAGTTTTCTCTAAACACTGAGTAAACTAAGCCCACCGACTGCATCTCTGCAGAGGAGTAACAGCTCCCTCCCCAAAACGAGTGTCCTGATATGACATTAAACCATCTGATGGCGTGGCTCCAGTCTTCGAGATTTGGAAAATGTCGAGTGCACCTTCATTGCTCTCGGATCCACTCTAAACAGGAGTGGTATCACTTCACAGTGTTTTCTCTATGGATCAAATAGAACAAAATGTTACATAGCCATCTACACGAATATGGCCATGTGCGAAATGGAAATATAATGTTCATTACGATAGAACATATAAAGAACATAGGAATCTCGGAATTCGAAAACACGTAACGACTTCTTGTTCAGGTACGAAACCTTTTTATTAACTCCTAAAGGTTTCGACGTAAGGAGGAGAGCCACAATCTTCTATGTTGTCTTATTCATTTGGTCCCCAAACTCAAGCGGCCCTCATAGGGCGCAAGTTCGCCTCGCGTCTGCGAGCTCCAAAAGTCGATCCTTCTCGTTTGGCGTCAAGTACCCAACTCTCTAACTTCCTTCAGATTCTCACACAAACCTCTGCGCGCTTCCGTTGCGTGACGTCGCCCGCATCCTGTCCCCGCGTTTCGTCTCGGACTATCATGACATCTGAGTGACACCTCCATCCACCCGCGCGCACCCGCGTTAACACCTGCCTCAATGTTGCACCTAACTAACCCATGTGCTAACTAAACTCAAAGGCATGAACCGAAATCTCTCGACTATTATATAACAAAAATATGAGTCCAAACAAATGACTGATGTTAAATGGTGACTTATATATTTATATATATATATATATATATAGCAATACTCGAAATCCTTTAACTGCATGCAAAAAAAGTCCCGATTAAGAATCTTATCAATAAAATGTGTTTACATGGATACATATTTGATATAAATGGCATTAAATAACCTACAATGGTTGATATGCCATAAAACCCAATCAAACTAAATCATATATATTTGATATATATGTATAAAGTAGACTGAGCATGAAATGACCTTAAATGGCTGATATGCCATAAAACCAAAACCAATCTAGTCGTATATATCTAATATATATGTATAAATATGATTTGGCATTAAATGACCTACAATAGTTGATATGCCATAAAACCCAACAAAAACAAATCATATATCTTTAATATATATGTAGAAAGAGGATTTGGCATTAGATAAACTACAAGGATTGATATGCCATAAAACCCAACCAAACCAAATCATATATATAAATATATATGTATAAAGAGAATTTGGCATTAAATAACCTCCAGTGGTTGATATGCCATAAAACCCAATCAAACTAAATCATATATATTTAGTATATATGTATAAAGTCAGTGTTTCATGTTTTTCGGATTCCCTATGTATATTTCACATATTCATATCTTGGTCGTATTTTGGTGAACATGTTACATAAGTACCCAATCAATGCTTATGATAATCACAAATATTTTTTCAGACTGTAGTAGCCTAAAGTTAGACATGCGCGTTATATACAAGTACAAATTTTAGATTTAACTTCTACAAATACTTTAAAAAAGCAATGCATATCATACTCGTAAATTTATTTTCAGAATTTAGCAGCCTAAATTTAGGCTGTGTGTATTATGTCTGAATGCAATTTATAAATCTATCTATAACAAATTCTTTGAAAAAAGTCAATGCATATTACACATGAAATCTTTTTTAAATTTAATAACCTTATTTTAGGCATGCGTATTATATACTACTATGTATAAATAGTAGGGCAGACTTTATATTAAGATAAACAGAATTGGAGCCTCACGACCAGGCGCAGTTCAATGTCATACCCATGTGGAGGTGCCCGTGGTGTAATTGTTATCGACGTAGGAAATGAACACGGGGACACGAGTTCAAATCCTGGACGAGACTGATTGCATTTCACATAGCACTAATACCCTTGGGAAAGGTATGAATCCAATTATTCTCCCTCCAGCTATGGGTAAATAGTAGGGCAGACTGAGTTCTTCAGCCTTGGTTAGGCAACTAATCTAGGAGAAGGAAAACTCTGAATTAAAACCTGTAAAACTCCGCTAAAAATTGACCTTGTGTCATATCCTGCCCGAGCGGAGGGGTTGGTAAATAGGATACCCAGAGCAACCCTTATTTTGGAGGAGGGTTGGAGTGTCACCCCTATTTAGGGGATGCAGGCAGCGTGTTCTAACCGCCACCGATAAGGCACTAAGAAATTCGAATAATTTCCTTTATGTCTTCTGTGAGGTAATTCTTTGGGCTATTCAGCGTCATGTCTTGCTTGTTGGATTTAAATAAAATTAGAAGAAAAAAAGATATAAATGTTGCTTTTATTATTCGAATATAAAAACACCACTAAAGCATTTGATATGCAAAAAAAAAAAAAATTGGTATTCTTAAATTACTGAACCCTATTTGAAACAAAATATGTTTCATTGTATTATTTTATTTTATTCTATTTTTTATTTATTTATGTGTTTGTTGTTTGTTTGTTTTTTTCATAGTTTACCACAACAGGAAATATTTTACTCTTGTGCAATTAATCAATGACAAATAGACGCTTGAAAAGGCATCTATTACGAAATGGCAATAAAAAAAACGTAAAAAAAAAAAGAATAATAAAAGGCAAAAAATGCATCTAGACCGATGCAATTTAGTTATGTTTCTCAAAGATTGTTATCTGCAATTATCTGTATTTACTGTTTGCGTAATAAGAAACGTGATAAAGGCTCAGACTTGCTCACTTTTTATTGGTCATTGCAGTGGACAATAAAATCGAAGGCGATTCGACTCACCCACAGACAGGAAATCCAGCAAGCCGTGATAATGGCTAACAGCAGGGGAGGAAATAATAATAATAATAATAATAATAATAATTTACTGGGAAATGTGCAAGAAATTTAAATTTGACCATGCCAACAAATGTTATATGCGCAACCCAGCAGCTGTCCTAGAAAATGACACACACAAACTCCTATGGGACTTTGACATACAAACGGATCACCTGATCTCGGCCAGAAGACCAGACCTTATAATAATCAACAAAAAAAAAAGAAAATTTGCAAAATTGTCGACTTTGCTGTTTCGGTTGACCACAGAATACAACTGAAAGAATGTGAAAAGAGACCTAGTTAGAGAATTGAAAAAACTATGGAACATGAAGGTGACGATTATACCAATTGTGATTGGATTATACCAATTGTGGCGGACGAGTGGAGACCATCCAAACTACTACATTATTGAGAACGGCCAGAATACTGAGAAGAGTCCTGGAGACTTGAGAAGACTTGCTGTCACTCAAACTCCAGTGAAAAACCATCAGCTAACGCTAATCTGAAAAACTCTAACGGAGTAAACAACAACAGCAGGAAATTTCAATTCGACCATACAAACAAATGGTATATGCACAACCCGGCGCCTGTCCTAGAAAATGATTCGCATAAACTCCTATGGGACTTTAACATACAAACGGATCACCGAATGCCGGCCAGAAGACCAGACATCATAATAATCAACAAAAGAAAGAGAATCTGCAAAATTGTTGACCTTGCTGTCCCGGCGGACCACAGAATAAATCTGAAGGAAAATGAAACGAAGGATAAGTACCTCAACCTTGCTAGAGAATTGAAAAAGCTGTGGAACATGAAAGTAACGACTGTGCCAATTGTGATTGGTGCGTTAGGCACAGTAACTAAAGGATTATTAAAGGGCCTGGAGGACTTGAAAGTTAGCGGACGGGTGCAGACTATCCAAACGACAGCATTGCTGAGGACGGCCAGAATACTGAGACGAATCCTGGAGACTTGAGGAGACTTGCTGTCACTCAAACTCCAGTGAAAAACCATCAGCTAATACTGATGTGAAAAACTCTAGAGGAGTAAATAATAATAATAATAATAATAATAATAGTAATAATAATGCAAAAATAGTTCTACTCAAAAGCAATTAATTTTTGTATCCACGTCATTTTCTCGCCATTGGAAATAAAGAAAACAAAAAAAAACAACAAAAAACAGCAAAAAGAAACAAATCGAAGAATGTGTAGTTGCCATGTTGACACGTCGAGTATTTTAATTGGTCGATGACTCCGACGATCTAAAAAGAAAAAAAAGGGAGGTCATTCGAAAATGCTACACAGGTTGCTGTTCATTCTTGAAGGACATACGATAGAAAATGCCCATGCCTCGTATGTATCAGTCGATGTCGTGCATTCTTCGATAAGTGATATATCTTAAGGAAATGATGTGCTTTTGAAGTAAAAAGTGGATGCCTTGTAATGGATAACGAGTTAGGCCAATATTAGTGAAATCATATCGACAAGGTTTAGAATAAGCCGATTGCAACTTCTGTAGAAGGGTTGGACAACCCGCGCCCAATAATAAGAGCAGGTTTGGGTATGGTTTGGTTTTGTTTGGTTTGGTTTGCTAAGGTTTGATGGCACATCAACCATTGTAGGTAATTTAACGCTCAATCCATTTTTATACGTATAAACAGTTCCATTTCAAACAATTCAGTTTAGTATAAGTATAGTTTTTTGTTTACACATAATTAAATGTCCAAACAGTTCTATTTCAAACAATTCAGCTTAGCATAAGTTCACAGTTTCAATGTAAAAAACAGTTCCATTTCAAACAATTCAGTTTAGAATAAGTACACAGTTTAGTTCTATTTGACCCATAGATAGGACATTATTAATTGCTACCACTTCGGATCAGAGTGGATCTGGGAGAGATGGTGTTATATAGTCACATATGCAGATTCACATCTACATACGTGCACATATATATGTAGAATAATTCACAACGACACAACGACAAAGACAGACGCAGGAATGAAGGACGCATGATAAAGACGCAGGAAGGACTTCTTTAGAACATTTTACCTCTCACTTTATTGCAAGGGTTCGAAAGGTTAGCATGTGAGAGGATGCTGGAGACCGAACGTAAACTTCATATTTTGACCCCACTGTTATGACCGTCACGTTGTGTCTTTATTGTTCTCCTGATGTTGGGGTCTACTCCATCGGGGCTTTCCGAGGGCCCCCTCGGTCTGGTGTGGCCTTCCCTACCACATCTCGTCTCTAACCCTCTGGGAGTCTGCTGGCAACTGCTCCGGGGGTTTTCCGAGTGCCCCCTCGGTCGGGTGGGGCCTTCCCTACCACATCTGGTCTCTACTGTCTGGATCTCTCCCGGCAACTGCTTTGGCACCCCAAAATCAACTGAGTTAAATAATAACTCAACGCCCACACGATCGCCTGCTGGATCTTTGAATCGGATGTTTAATCGTCATCAAGCGGAAATAACTGTCATGCAGTTCAGAGGTTACTCTCTTCCGGTGCATCACAATGGAACCTTCACCTTGTCCCACCTCATAAGCCTTAATCCGCCCACGCAATCTCTTCCGATTACTGGCCATTGGAATGTGTCACTTCCTTCCGGTGTATCACCTTGGAATAGCATTTTTGGGCTGGGTCGAAGGGTCAAAATATAACAGATGGTAATGAAAGGGTACTCCGCATTCCCCCAAATTTCAGCATTACTGGAACCTCACCATTATTTTGCTTAGTGCCATAACCAGGACATTCGTTGGAGGAATCTTACCTTTCAGCAGAGAAGCAGTCGGTGTATTCTTCAGCCCCAGCCGACTGGGCAAGGCTTAGGTATGATATTAAACTTTATTCGGTTAGTTGGTTGGTTGGTTGGTTGGTTGGATTTTATGGCATATCAAACTTTGTTGGTTATTTTATACCAAATTCTGTTTTTACATATATTAAACCTAAGATTTCTAAATGAATACTTTTTAGATAACATTTTAGACACGGTAGATCTCATTTGCTTGGACTCGATAAAATTGTTTCAATTCATCATATTCTTTGTCTCTCTTAAGAAGGCCAGAACGTCATCGATGTTGACCTCCTTCACTGCCATTACTCCCAGGTCCACTATGCTCAGTAGTGCTACTTCCTGGTAGGGTCCCACCAATGGGTCAAATATATATGTTTAAAAATTATTCGTATTAGTTAAGAATATTTGATACCATGCTTTTGTGTCAGATTTGTCGGCTGGGGTTGTAGGAAACGCAGATTGCAACTCTGCAGAGGGGTACGACCCCCTTCTACAACGAGTGTCCCGGCTATGACACTAAACGAGCTGATGGAGAGGTTACAGTCCCAGAGCTTCAGGGAGTATGGAGTACACACCTTCATTACCATTACTTTCAGGTCCACGCTGGCGCGGAGTGGCAATCGCTGATTAAGTCCATACTATGGATCAAACAGAACTGCTTGATCATTTAACTTTTTACCAACAAATGACTGATATTGAATTGTTAGTGTTACATAGCAATATTTAAAAACATTTAACTGCGTGAAAACAAAGGAATCCTGCCTCGTATAAAAATTATAACCAACAAACTATTTGTTTTCAAATCATATATATATATTTGATTCTGCCTAGCCCATATATATATATATATATATAAGCAAGGCGGAATCAAATATCATGTTTTGAGTCTTTGGTATGACGACCTGGGATTGAACCCCGGTCTCCCTGACCATCAGCGAACACTACTCATTAGGCCAATGGCCCGGTTATATATATATATATATATATATATATACGAGTCCTGGCTAGTATAAAAATTATAACCGATAAACTATTTGTTTTCAAAACATTTATAGATGCTTTATGTTAGAATTTTGTTTTGACATAAATATAAGACCAATGAGCAGAACTATAGAATATAAAGGCAAATTCTATATTTAATATTTTGTAGATTCACCGTTAGCTTTGATAACTTACAAAATTCTACTTGGCATTCTATTAACTAGTTTCTGGAGTTGAACCGAAGGTATTTTTCCAATGCGTCTAAGATTGCGTTTTTGAGTTCAGAAATTGCTGAGTACTGTCGACCTCCTCTATGAGTTTTTACTGCTATCAATCCCCACAAATTTCTTTAAGTTTGATGTCTGGAAATCACCCTGGGTGATTAAGAAGTCTTTTTTTTTTCAAGCAAGTACTTCATTGTTATTTATGCAGTGTGGATAGCAGCATTATCTTGCTGAACAATTCATTCTTCTCCACATAGACGACGCCCTTTTTGTGCGAAAGATAAATCATTTAGCATCTTCACATAATCTGCTACATTTTGTCGACCACAGATAAATTGAAAGTTAAGTTTTCCTGAAGATAAAAAAGCCCCCCAGACCATTTGATATCCTCCTCTACAATGCCTTGTTGAGTAATTCTTTTTTGGAAAATCTTTTGCTTGCCAATACTTCTGAAAGCCATCTGGGCCGTATAAATTGAATTACTTTTCCTCCGAGAAAACTTTTCGTCATTCTTTAGCACTCATGGTTGGGTATTGACGAGCATATTTTGGTCGTTTCTCTTTGTGCTTCATAGTTAACCTTGGACGATGAATTATGCTTATTTTTTTCGTTGTTTAAATGCCTTCTAATTCTTCTGGTACTGCAAAGAGCATCCACCAGAGAATTCAATATTTTTGACTTTACGAATAATGGTTTTTTTTTACTTTACGAATAATGGTTTTCTTATATTGTAGTGATAATTTTTCTGGCCCTGCCAGTCGGTTTTCTTGTTCCGTACTTATTTGGACTTAACTTGTAATTGCAGACAACGGTTTACTACGTTCTAGAGCCTTTGTAGTTTCTCTCTGAGATTTTACGACTCTTTTCAGAACTATAATCTCATCTTTCTTAAACTGAGATAATTTAGTTCCTTTAGCCATTTATGTTTTAGTATTTTAAATTCAAATTTTAGTTTCAATAGCTTTTATATTACATAGACTGTTTAATTAAATTAAGTCCTTTTTTCTTTAGTTTTTATTGGTGGTCTTATATTTATGTCAAAAATAAATTTTAAAATTTATTATAAATGCTAATATACATATAAAAATGATTTGAAATGTTTTCTTATTTTAAATTTAAATGTCTCTTAAGCTTATCTTCCATATATCTGATTTTCTTGATTTAAAAATTGTGAACAATATCTTTTTCTTCATTTTTGAGGGTAGTCTTATGTTTTTTTCCAGGGGTGTATATATCAAATACCCACTTATCCTCCCAACTGTGGGTTAAATAGTACCACTGCTGTTCTTCTAGAAGGGTGGTATTGGCATTAAATAACATTCAAAGGTTGATATGCCATTAAACAATCCAAACCAAACCTATATCAGATATATATGATTTGATTTGGTTGGATTTTATGGCATATCAACCATTGTAGGTTATTTAATGCCAAATCCTCTTTATACATATATATGATTTGGTTCGGTTGGGTTTTATGGCATATCAACCATTGTCGGTTATTTAATGCCAAATCCTCTTTATACATATATATCAAAAATATATGATTTGGTTTGGTTGGGTCTTATGGCATATCAACCATTGTAGGTTATCTAATGCCAAATCCTCTTTATACATATATATTAAATATATATGATTTGGTTTGGTTGGGTTTTATGACATATCAACTATTGTAGGTTATTTAACGCTAAATCCTCTTTATACATATATATCAAATATATATGATTTGGTTTGGTTGGGTTTTATGGCATATCAACCGTTTTAGGTTATTTAACGTCAAATCCTGTTAAAAACATTAAATATATCTCTGATTTGTAAACACATTTTGTTGATAGCATTAAATGAGCCTAAACTGTCATTTTTTCTTGCACAGAGTTTAATGGTTTCAAGTATCAGTAATACGATTGATTGTTTGCACTCATAATTTGTAGGTAATTTCATTTTTGAGTTCGAACTAATTTGTTTGCATACTAGTTTTTCTATTGCTTCAACACAGTTAAATAGTGGCCCAGATTTGTATGTTTGCTTGTTTGTTTGTTTGTATTTTATGGCATATCAACCTTTGTAGGTTATTTAAAGCCAAATCCATTTTTTACAAATGAACAGTTCTATTTTTAAAAAATAGTTTTGTGTAAGTACTATTTCAATGTCAAAAACAGTTCCATTTCAAACAATTCAGTTTATCATAAGTACGCACATGAGTTCTATTTGACTCATAGATAGGACCCTATTAAGTACTACCTCTGCAGGCCAGAGTGGAACTGGGAGTGATGGCAATGAAGAGGTACATTACATTGCCCAAATCTGCTTCTGTACTGGAACTTCACCATTAAATTCTTTTGAAAGCGATGAACTGCGGAATCGTAGTACGCGAGTTCGTACTCCAGTCGCGCTATTACGTTCACTTTCGGGCAAATACCCTTGGGAAAGGTGTGAACCCCCTTATTCTCCCTCTAGCTATGGGTAAATAGTAGGACGGACTAGGTTCTTCAGCCTTGGTGAGGCAACTAGTCTAAGAGAAGGAAAACTCTGAATTCAAAACCTGTTAAACTCCGCTTAAAAAAAAATTGACCTTGTGTCATATCCTGCCCGAGCGGAGGGGTTGGTAAATAGTACCATTAAATTCTTTTGCATCATATCCAGGTAACTCATTGATTGGGACTTACCCCTCTGCAGAGGTGCAGTATGTGTATTCTACAGCCCCAACCGAAGGGGCAATGCTGACCCGGAGTGATAGCATCTGATAGAGTCCAATCTATGGGTCGAATAGAGCTAAACTGCGTACTTATTCTAAACTGAATTGTTTTAAATAGAACTGTTTTGACATGTAACTGAGTATGAACAAAAAACTGTTCTTTTACTAAACTAAATTGTTTGAAACTTTTATCAAAATGACCTAATTCGACGTTAAATGACCCAAAAAGGTTTGATACGCTGTAAAATAAAACAAGCCAACCAACCCATCAGGTTCGTTTAAAAATGATATCTACAAAATTGTGTTGAGAAATCATATTTAATATATATAAGCTGGATTTGGTATGATTAAACAACAATGGTTAATATGCCATAAAACCCCAACCCAACCCAACCGAACGAAATCAGTTGAATGGTTTCAATTATTGCAATCAAAAACTAATAATCCTATTCAATATTAATTATTTTTTTATTCACAGGGGAAATGCTTACAAGTATTGCTATTTAGCATTAATTAATCTATTCAACACTTTTTATTCATTTATACAAATGTTTCTAAATATTGTTACGTATCACGAAAGATTCAATTAATCATATGTGTATAAACATTGGTTTACAGACAGTTAAAGGATCAAACATTTTTATTTAACCCACTTGTCGGACCCAATCAGGTGTTACCACCTCGGGTCAGAGTGGACCTGGGAGCTACGGCAATGATGTGTTTTTTCCCATTCCCCAAAGCTCCAAGGATGGATCCTCACACTCGGATGGTTTTATGTCATATCCAGGGCACTCGTTTTTTTTACCCCTCTGAAGAGATGCAGCCGGTGTATTCTTAAACCCCTGCCGATTGGGCTGTTAGTAAGTTGGGTTTTATGCCATATCAACCCTTGTAGGTTATTTAAAGCCTAATCCATTTTATAAATGTAATTCTGAGCTTCTATCTCAGAAATAAATTATCATATATAATGACGTCTCAAAATAGATACAACCCATTGAATTGGTAATGATTTATTGCTGAGACAAGTGCAATGGCCGTCATTTGGAACACGTCCGATAAAAAATGCATCCTTTGAGCTAGAGACGTTAAACTAATGTTTTTAATAGTTATTATATCACCTTCCAGTACATGCAATCTTCTTTTGAGTTTCTTGTCTAAGTAATAAATCATGAAGATATCTATTTTGAGACAGTTTTGAATAGACTTTGATGCTAAATAAAAAGTGACAAAAAATTTTTCTTCCTCTTTTGTCCAAAGCATTGTGATCGAGAATTAATAATTGTTATTGTATACAAATTTCAAATCAGAAACAAAAAAAAAAGAACACAACATTATTAGTAGTTGAGTTATTAGCAGTTACATTGTGATATTTTGACCTTTTGACCCGGCCAAAAATGCCATTCCAAGGTGATGCACCAGAAGGAGGTGACACATTCTAATGGCAGTTATGAGAGGAAATCGCGTGGGCGGAAATTGGCGGATGAAATGGGACGAGCTAAAAAATTCCCATAGTACACTTATAGACTGATGCACCGGAAGAGAGTGACCTCTGAACTACATGACAGTTATTTCCGCTTGATGACGATTAAACATTCGATTTCAAAGATCCAGTGGGCGTCGAACGATTATATAACTCAGTTGAGTTCGACGAGCCAGTTGAGTTGAAGATCGGACGGAGTTGGAGTTCCGGTGAGTTGAGTAGAGTTCCAGCCAGTTGGAGAGAGACGTGGTAAGGAAAGCCACATCAGGCCGAAGGGGCCTTGAGGCCCTGATGAGTTGGGGTCTAGAGAAGATGCTGATAAGATGCAATAAAGAAAGCCAGCACCCAGCAGAGTAGACCCCAGAGCTCCGGTTGAGCATCAGAAGAACAAGAAAGACACAACGTGACGGCCATAAGTTTGGGGTCAAAATATTTCAGTTCTGTTCGGTCTTCAACTCCCTCTCACACGCAAACCTTGATTAACCCTTTTCGAACCCTTACAAATAAAGTGAGAGGTATATATTTGTAAAGAAGTCTTCCTGCGTCTTTAATCTTGCATCTGTCTTTATTATTGTGTCGTTATGATGCTGTAGATGACAATATAACAACATGACTCCCATGTATATTGTGATACCCTATATAATATACATATATATATATAATGCTCCCCTACCCCGGTAGGGTTGAGCTCTCAAGCGAATGAATTAATCGCGTTGCCATTAGCGAAATGTAAGGCTCTTCGTATGAATTGAGCTCTCGGTAGCCGTTAAGCGGATGTATGTAAACAATAGTAATTTTGATCCATTTAAAATTTACTTTGCCGCTGCTGGTTTCTTCATGGCTGAGGGGTAGAGTCTTAGATTGGCGTTTGAGTCAACCAGGTTTCGATCCCAGCCACACTGATTAGTTCTGATGGAACGAAACAGATCTATCAGTGGATGACAATATATATATATTTTTTAAAAAAAACATTAGTTCAAATCAGAATAATAAATTTATTTCCATCCTGTTAAAAGCATAGAAATAAATCAATGCTCTAAATCCTTGCTTTTAACAGGATGGAAATAAATTTATCATTCTAATTTGAACGATTGTGGATTTTTTTGAGAAAAAATTTTATTTGCTCTGCAGATTTTATTTACATTGAGCACTTTACCAGGAATATTTAAATTTGATATTCAACTTTTTTAATATTTTATTTGTCCTGATTGGAATTATTCCCTACTCAGGATTTACTAGATTGAATAATATATATATATATATATATATATATATATATACTGAGAAAGCAGAAAGAATAGGGCAGTCACATGGGACTATGTATATTGATACACTATATAATAAGTAAAGTTGGCGACCGTCGACGAAGGTGATCCGAATGCTCCCTTTTCAATAGATACAACACTAAGACGTAAGGGAGGGCACTACTCCTTTCCCTGGATTGCTCCACTTTACCCTTGATCCTTGCCTTATACTGCTGAGTGTTAAGCAAGCCGGCATCAAGTACCATTTTTTTGAGTCTTTGGTATGACTTGAGCTGGGATTGAACCCCAGTCTCCCTGACTATTAGCGAACACTCAACTCATTAGACCAATGGCCCGGGTCAACACTCTATATAATTGTTTGTTATAACTTCCTTAATTTTTATATTCGTTAGTTAAATTTTACTTCGATTTCTGATTTTTTTTTTTATTTTTTTTTTAGTTCCCTTCTAAACTCTTGCGTCACGTCTTCTTGTTTAAATGTCATCTTTAAACAGAATATAATGTGAAACGCAAACTACTAAAGCAATCCCTGACAATGAGAAAAGAGGTGGGTACTTTGGAGATGTTGCCTGACGTGGCAATTCCCAACCGTCCCTCTTCTTGTCCACTGTAGTGAGTCATATATACTTCCTTTCAAATAAAGGCAGTTACTTTTTAACCTCCTTCAGGGTCTATTAACCTTGATTTCTTTTCTTTTTGTGTTTGTTTATCTTTCTTTCTTTTTTTTTTTTTTTCGAGATCACAATCAGGGCGGCTGACAGCAACATCGGCCGATCCTATCGGTCCCTCTCATCTTGACAGGTGAAAAGAAGAGACCATGGTACCAACACAGTCATCACTGTTCATAATTTGCTAATGACCGACCACTTCCTTTTCGGAGATACATGCTTGGTTGAAAATCATGCACTCACTTAGATCCTCGAAATAAATGACTAAATAAATAAATCTGTCCTAGATAGAGCCTGAAATTTTATATAAAAATATAACATTGTTTCGGTAAAATGAGAGTAGATTTATCAATGAAATCAGTATCATATCCCGGGGTTGCTGCAGGGTTTTCTAATATAGGGGATTGTTTCCTAACATTAAAAAGACAGACGACCAGGTACATTGACATTATTCATCTACAGAAATAAATATTTTTTAAAAAAATGTCCCTTGAGCAGAAAAAACGGACAAAAGATACAAGATAGGAGTTGATAGATTTTGAGTCCAATGGGCACGTTTCTTTTACTCAACGTCATTTGGCTACTATAGGTAAAGGGTAAAGGTATAAAGGTAGAGGAGAGAGAAATTCATGAGAAAGAAAGAAAGAAAGAAAGAAAGAAAGAAAGAAAGAAAGAAAGAAAGAAAGAAAGAACACAAAAAAGAAAGAAAGAAAGAAAGAAAGAACACGGAAAAGAAAGAAAGAAAGAAAGAAAGAAAGAAAGAACACGGAAAAGAAAGAAAGAAAGAAAGAAAGAACACGGAAAAGAAAGAAAGAAAGAAAGAAAGAAAGAAAGAAAGAAAGAATGAAAGAACACGGAAAAGAAAGAAAGAAAGAAAGAAAGAAAGAAAGAAAGAAAGAACACGGAAAAGAAAGAAAGAAAGAAAGAACACGGAAAAGAAAGAAAGAAAGAAAGAACACGGAAAAGAAAGAAAGAAAGAAAGAAAGAAAGAAAGAAAGAAAGAAAGAAAGAAAGAACACAGTCAAGACGCAAACAAACAAACAAAGACAGAGACAGAGAAAAGAAAAATAAGAAATAGAGAAAGAAAAATTATCAGACGAGAGCGTAAGAAAAGAAAAAAAAAGAAAGAGATGTATATAGACCGAGATAGAGATACAACAGCAAAAGCGGGGGTAGAGAGAGAGAGAGAGAGAAAGTGGGAGCCGAAAAGAAAGAGAAAAGAAAAGAAGAAAGAGAAGAGAAGAAAAAATATCTGTCTCAGTGTAAGAAAAGAAGAGAGAGAGAGAGAGAGAGAGAACAGAAAAAGAAAAAGAAGAAAAAGAAAAGAAGAAAGAAATGAGAATAAAAACATCTATCTGAGCCCAAGAAAAAAAATGAGTGAGAGAGAGAGAGAGAGAGAGAGAGAGAGAGAACAGAAAAAGAAAAAGAAAAAGAAAAGAAGAAAGAAAAGAGAATTAAAACATCTATCTGAGCCCAAGAAAAAAAATGAGAGAGAGAGAGAGAGAGAGAGAGAGAAAACAGAAAAAGGAAAAGATAAAAGAAAAGAAAGAGAATTAAAACATCTATCTGAGCCAAGAAAAAAATGAGAGAGAGAGAGAGAGAGAGAGAGAGAGAGAGAGAACAGAAAAAGAAAATAAGAAAGAGAAGGGAATAAAAAAATATCTGTCCGAGTGTAAAAAAAGAAGACAGACATACATACGTACAGTCAGACAGACAGACAGACAGACAGAGAACAGAAAAAGAAAAAGAAAAGAAAAAAAAACTATCCGTCTGAGCGTAAGAAAGGAACTGACAGACAGAGAGAAGACAGAAAAAGAAAAAGAAAATAAAATAAGAAAGAGAAGGGAATAAAAAATGTTTATTTGAGCATAAGAAAAGCAAAGAGAAAAAGTGGGTGAGACAGAGAAAGAGAGAGAGAGAGAGAGAGAGAGAGAGAGATGGAGACGAGAGATATACTGTTAGAGAGAAAAAGAGAAGAACAGAGAGAAAGAGTGAGAAGAAAAAAAGAAAAGTAGAAAGAGAAGAGGAAAGGAAATATATCAGTCAAAAGAGTAAGAAAAGAATATATATATATATATATATATATATATATATATATATATAACATTTCTACTATAATTACACAGAGAGAGAGAAAGAAGAAAAAAGGAAGAGAAGAAAATAAAATAAAAGAATGAACAAAAAAGAAAGAAAAAATGGGAAAAAGAGTAACCAAGATAAACTTAGGTCACTTAGTGAGATGCGAACTCATACGTGAAAGTTTGCTGGTCCAGCTGGCTAACCGAGACGCCGTTTTGCTTTGATGTGGTACAAGGTCGTATAAATGGCGCACCCAATTAGATTCAAACTCACTCGTGAAGGTTTGCTCGTCAAGCTTTCAAACTGTAATACCACCTGAGGCGCCCAAATAATTATTAAACTCAGACTTCAAAGTTAATTTGAAATTTTTAAAACCAAGCACTGATTTTCTTGTCTAAGAAGCAAATTATCTTTTTCAATTGGTTTACTTTTATAGAAAACTTGAGAATACTCATCCCACATTCTGGTTTAATTGAGGGGCCGCTACTCGTGAGATGGCTTTTTTTTTTTTAGCTGAAATAGCTCGAAGGAGCCCATTTCTCTCCTGGTCCTGTTTTAAATTCAGTTTTCCTTTTCTTTGACCAGTTTCCATACAAAGGATTAAAAACCTAGTCTGACCAACTATTTACACATAGCTTGAGAGAGAAAAGATTGGTGAATTTTTCCCCAAGGATAATGGAGATATGGGAAAGGCAAAATAGCTTCGACCAAGATTCGAATTTCATACGACGATAACAAAGAGCGCCGCAAAAAATCATAATCAGATAGATAGATAGATAGATAGATCTCCATCAAAATATCGTTGTGGGATATGAATTAAGATAGATAGATAGATAGGTAGATAGATAGATAGATGTGAAAAGAACTAGATAGATAGACAGATAGAGAGATTGATTGATCTCCATCAAAATATCGAAACGAGATAGATAGATAGATAGATAGATAGATAGATAGATAGATAGATAGATGTGAAAAGAACTAGATAGATAGATAGATAGATAGATAGATAGATAGATAGATAGATAGATAGACCTCCATCAAAATATCG
>CAUZXS010004645.1:2500-5000 GCA_963585895.1 Sepioteuthis lessoniana
AAATTGGCTTTATAGTAGAGTAAGCGTGCCTTTACATTTAAAACGCATAGTTTAAGCATTATTTCACAAACAAAATACAGCATAACATTTTGTAAAATTCAGCATTTTAAATTGGAATTAAAGACATACTGACCAATATTGACATTTCTTCCACTCGGCTCCTGAGTTCAAAAGCTCTTCTTCGTTTGGACTTTTATTTACTACTGATATTTTATGGCGGTCTACTGGGGTGGAGGGGAGAATTCGTTTTTGTTGGGTTTTTTTTTTTTTTTTTTTTTTTTTTTTCTTTTTTTTCCTTTTTCCCTTTCTGAGGGGGGGGGGGCTGTGGTAGCATTCTAGGCTTTTCTTCTAAACTACTGTTAGGGCTTTCTTTACGAATTTTTAAATTATTCGATAGAAGATATTCAAAAACATTCTGCCTTGTTCGCTGACATGTGGATAGGCTTAATATCAAATTGGCTTTATAGTAGAGTAAGCGTGCCTTTACATTTAAAACGCATAGTTTAAGCATTATTTCACAAACAAAATACAGCATAACATTTTGTAAAATTCAGCATTTTAAATTGGAATTAAAGACATACTGACCAATATTGACATTTCTTCCACTCGGCTCCTGAGTTCAAAAGCTCTTCTTCGTTTGGACTTTTATTTACTACTGATATTTTAGGTAGCTTTGGGGGTGGCGGTCTACTGGGGTGGAGGGGAGAATTCGTTTTTGTTGGGTTTTTTTTTTTTTTTTTTTTTTTTTCTTTTTTTTCCTTTTTCCCTTTCTGAGGGGGGGGGGGGCTGTGGTAGCATTCTAGGCTTTTCTTCTAAACTACTGTTAGGGCTTTCTTTACGAATTTTTAAATTATTCGATAGAAGATATTCAAAAACATTCTGCCTTGTTCGCTGACATGTGGATAGGCTTAATATCAAATTGGCTTTATAGTAGAGTAAGCGTGCCTTTACATTTAAAACGCATAGTTTAAGCATTATTTCACAAACAAAATACAGCATAACATTTTGTAAAATTCAGCATTTTAAATTGGAATTAAAGACATACTGACCAATATTGACATTTCTTCCACTCGGCTCCTGAGTTCAAAAGCTCTTCTTCGTTTGGACTTTTATTTACTACTGATATTTTAGGTAGCTTTGGGGGTGGCGGTCTACTGGGGTGGAGGGGAGAATTCGTTTTTTGTTGGGTTTTTTTTTTTTTTTTTTTTTTCTTTTTTTTCCTTTTTCCCTTTCTGAGGGGGGGGGGGGCTGTGGTAGCATTCTAGGCTTTTCTTCTAAACTACTGTTAGGGCTTTCTTTACGAATTTTTAAATTATTCGATAGAAGATATTCAAAAACATTCTGCCTTGTTCGCTGACATGTGGATAGGCTTAATATCAAATTGGCTTTATAGTAGAGTAAGCGTGCCTTTACATTTAAAACGCATAGTTTAAGCATTATTTCACAAACAAAATACAGCATAACATTTTGTAAAATTCAGCATTTTAAATTGGAATTAAAGACATACTGACCAATATTGACATTTCTTCCACTCGGCTCCTGAGTTCAAAAGCTCTTCTTCGTTTGGACTTTTATTTACTACTGATATTTTAGGTAGCTTTGGGGGTGGCGGTCTACTGGGGGTGGAGGGGAGAATTCGTTTTTGTTGGGTTTTTTTTTTTTTTTTTTTTTTTTTTCTTTTTTTTCCTTTTTCCCTTTCTGAGGGGGGGGGGGCTGTGGTAGCATTCTAGGCTTTTCTTCTAAACTACTGTTAGGGCTTTCTTTACGAATTTTTAAATTATTCGATAGAAGATATTCAAAAACATTCTGCCTTGTTCGCTGACATGTGGATAGGCTTAATATCAAATTGGCTTTATAGTAGAGTAAGCGTGCCTTTACATTTAAAACGCATAGTTTAAGCATTATTTCACAAACAAAATACAGCATAACATTTTGTAAAATTCAGCATTTTAAATTGGAATTAAAGACATACTGACCAATATTGACATTTCTTCCACTCGGCTCCTGAGTTCAAAAGCTCTTCTTCGTTTGGACTTTTATTTACTACTGATATTTTAGGTAGCTTTGGGGGTGGCGGTCTACTGGGGTGGAGGGGAGAATTCGTTTTTGTTGGGTTTTTTTTTTTTTTTTTTTTTTTTTTTTCTTTTTTTTCCTTTTTCCCTTTCTGAGGGGGGGGGGCTGTGGTAGCATTCTAGGCTTTTCTTCTAACTACTGTTAGGGCTTTCTTTACGAATTTTTAAATTATTCGATAGAAGATATTCAAAAACATTCTGCCTTGTTCGCTGACATGTGGATAGGCTTAATATCAAATTGGCTTTATAGTAGAGTAAGCGTGCCTTTACATTTAAAACGCATAGTTTAAGCATTATTTCACAAACAAAATACAGCATAACATTTTGTAAAATTCAGCATTTTAAATTGGAATTAAAGACATACTGACCAATATTGACATTTCTTCCACTCGGCTCCTGAGTTCAAAAGCTCTTCTTCGTTTGGACTT
>CAUZXS010004645.1:10000-70000 GCA_963585895.1 Sepioteuthis lessoniana
GTGTTATTTGTTAATTGTAGAAAATGTTTTTTCTAATTTCTGAATTTCAACCTTATTTGATATATATAGATCAAAAAGTTTTTGCCTCCAAATTAGGTCTACAAAATTCAACCTATACATGAATAGGTATGGTAAGTCTTATTTCATGTAGCAAAAAGTAAAGCAACAGTAAGAACGTTCAATTATCAATAAAAAAAAATTCAAAACCATGACTATTTTCATATATAACTATAGAAGTTATTAATTCTACTTATGGTAAACTTCCAAATGATTATATATCAGATATTATTTAGGTCACTAAATCAAAATCCAATCAATTTGTTCTAGCCTTTTCTTTATAGTAAAGATAATATTCTCTTTAGTAATAAATATTTGAGTGATTCCTTAGTAAAAAAGAAGCATTGAAGTATAACTCATATTATATAAACTGAAATCTACAATTCCTAAACAATGACTGCTTTGAAATTTTAACTTTATAAAATAGATCATAATATGTCAGCTTATTTATATTTATAATTTATTTTCCTTTTTTCTGAAACTAAGTTTTAAATAAGATTATAATCTCCAGTAAAAGAATGTCAAAAATGTTAAAGAGTAATTAAATAGAAAAAAAGGTTAAGTGGAAAGGTGAGGAAGGTGTCAATATCTATAACAAAAGAATACAAGTCTCAAATATTTAGGTAACTACTTGGGAATGAGGAAAATTTGCTTAAAAAGGTAATTGTTGATAATCATAAGCAAAGTGAACCAATACCAAACACTGTTGAGTTTTTATGGGAGAAATAAATGTACAATAGGTTTCAATAAAGCATAGAGACATGCCACAAGAACTGGATCCTGGGAAAAATACTAAACATTATTACTAGTTTTATTGG
Source organism: Sepioteuthis lessoniana (assembly GCA_963585895.1). Lineage (NCBI taxonomy): Eukaryota > Metazoa > Mollusca > Cephalopoda > Myopsida > Loliginidae > Sepioteuthis > Sepioteuthis lessoniana. The sequence goes on from CAUZXS010004645.1 coordinate 10,876, forward strand.
CTGTTCTTTTCTATAAAATAGCAATTGTCATATATTGTCAAAATTTTTGTGTATGCATATACATGTTACTACTTGTAACTATGCTTCAACTTGTATGATAATATATATCAACATGTTTCTGTTTTGAGTTACCATAGGAAAATCTATTTTGTTTCAGTAGATATAGAGGAATTTCATTTCATGAATGGCATAATTCATAGAAATAAATGTACACTCAGTGAATTGTATGTAAGTATACAGTTTATTCAGAAAGAAAAATAATTGACCAATTAAAAATAAACTGAAAAAATAAAAATATCTAATGTCTCTTTTGGTAGGCTGTATGCTAGTAGGATTTGTTCCATCTTCCCTCTGTGAATGGAATCAAAGACCTTGGTAAAGTTGACAAATAGTAATGTCGCCTGTAGGTTTTTTGCCCATACGCCTTCAAGGATTCTAAGGATGGTCAATATTTGTGAGGTCGTGGATCTATTTCTTCTTGGTTTTTCCTAAGAATGTTGTCAATTTTGGGTTCCATGTGGTTTCGTAGTTAGGCATTGTAAATTTTGGCTGCTATGGATGTAAGTGTTATACCTCGGTAGTTCTTGGCTAATCTGAGGTCACCCTTTTTAGGGAAGGGGAGGATGCATCTCTTCATCCATCTGTCTATCGGATTTTGATTATAGACTACGTTGCAGTGTCGGAGCAGTATGTCGTCGAATTGTCTGGTCTTCCATACTTCTTGGGGAATCTCGTCAAGCCCTGCAGCTTTCCTATTTTTAATTTTTCTAAGAACTGAGTTGAGTTCTTCTTAAGTGAACGGTCATAGTTTAATGTCCAATTGCTAACTAATAATTCTGGTGATTGGTTCATGTGTAACTTTCGGTGGATTTCCTAGTAGAGTTTCGAAATGCCGTTTCCACAGTTTTATTCTTTTTTGTTGGTTTGTAGCTTTCAATTTAATTTTGGCTGTGCTCTTCCTTCTACTCCGTTTGTTTGCCAGGCTATCCTAGATTGCCCATCTTCCACCAAGTCTCTAATCTTATCAATCTGATTTTGTACGTATTCTGTCTGTTCTTTTAGATATATGCTTGCTAATTTATTTTGTGCCTTTTTTTTAGTTTTAGGGCATTTGTGTTTGTTGGGTTCTTCCTATAGCTTTTGGAGGCAGTTTTCACGTCTGCACGTTTTTCTCTAACCGCTAACATTTCCCATAGGACTCTATATTTAGATCTAGGTTTTGTTGGAATACAATTTACTGCTGCCTCAAGGTGCGTGTTGACGAAATTCTCATATTCGTCATTTGGGGTACCTTTTTCTGTCTTCTCTTGTAGTGTCTTGAATCTGTTTCTCAATTCTAATACATATTTATCGCTAATATCTCTGTTGTTAAGAAGGGCCCAGTCATAGTGTTTGGTGGCCACTGTTCGTGTGGCGTTTTTTCGTAGGCTTAGTTGTATTTTTGCTGTGACTATTCGGTGATCAGAGGACACATCCTCGAAAGAGGAGGATGCCTTGCAATTCATTGCACTATTTTTTCATTTCTTGTTTATAAAGACATAGTCTATCTGTGCTTTATTATTGTTTGCGTATGTGTAGGCCCATAATTTTCCGTCCCTTTTTGATAGTTCGTATTGAGGCATGTGAATCTATTTTTTATCATGAAATCTGTTAGATGTTGCCCATTCCTATTTGACGTGTTGTGTAGGCTGTATTTGTTGTTTCCGTTTTTCCCGATTTGGGCATTCATGTCTCCACCAATGACTAGCACGTTGTGTTTCGGAATGCTACACACTAGAGAGGATAGCTCATCGTAGAAGGCGACTAGTTCAGTTTCTTCACTAACATTGGTAGGGCTGTAGCAGATGATTGTTGCTCTGGGATTGCCATTAAAAATAGCTGCCATCATCCTAGGTTGTATTTTCTCTATGCTATTAAGTGATTTTAATGCTCATGGTCCTATAAGAGTGCCTACACCTTCTACCGTGGCATTGACAGAGTTTTTCCATGCTGATACAGTGGCTAGCGTCCATTCATTGCCAGTATTGTGATATTTGATATCCTTGTTGTGCGTGTATCTGTATTCTTGTATGCATATTATGTCTGTCTTATGTTCTACGGCCGATGCAGTCAGCTCCGGTAGTTGACCTATTCTATTTAAGGTTCTAATGTTAAATGTTGCTATTTGTATTGTTTGTTTGCATTTTAGTTTTTGTTGTTTGAGCTCTGTAGCTGATTTTTTGAACACTGAGGCCAGGGCTCTAACCTTAGCAGGACGTGCCCCTTTTTTACCTGCGCGAAGAGCGATGCAGTTTATGTATGTGGTTTGAGTGTGGGTCATGGTTATCTTTCGATGGCTGTTTTTATCCTCATCTATAGAAGCCACTCTTATAGATGAGTAGCAGTAGTTCCCCCAATCAAACTGACGATCCTGAGTGTTGAGCTGTGAGACTCTTACGTCCAGGACCAGGTTAGGCATTGTGTTTGGCCGTCAGAAGGTTTATTCGCACACCTTTACGTCCATCATGCTGCTTCCCATGTGTACGTTAAAAAAAAAAAAAAAAAAGAAGAAAAAAAAAAAAAAGGACCTTTCTTTTCCAGTAAGTTTTGACTTAATTAAAGTCCAAGACTAATGTATATTCATAAGAGTTATTTTGGTATATTTTCACCTGTCTTCTGATATTGGCCCTAACATGTTTTTTTTTTTTTTTGGCATTGGGGACTTCCTTCACTTAGGCTAATATTTTTTTTTTCTAAACTACTATGGGGGGTGTTCAGTGGGCATTCTAAGCTTTTAGAAAAGACTCTTCCATGTACCGAGCATACTAGCACCTTTGACCAGTGTCATATATTAAATTTGGATTTATGGTAAAAGTGTCTTTACATTTAAAATACACTGTACAAGAGGCATTTTACAAAGAAAACATCATACAACTTTGTAAAATTTTTGGCATTTTAAATTATTAGGACTTAAAGACAATATACTGACCAGTTTTGGACCCATTGGTTTCTGGTGGCACATGGTTAGTCCTTCATCTCTGGCGTTGTCCTCTATCGTTTAGTCATTAATGAATTTAAATAAAATTTGGGTAGGTCTACTACTTGGGGAGGGGGACAATTTGTCTTAGCGGGTGCAAACATAATGAGCCAGAACAATTTTTTTAAATCGGTGCAGGTAAGCAAACATTAATCCCCAGGTGCTATGTGAAGACATGATCACTTTGTGGACTGTCATGTTTATTTGTGGGTTCAAATAAAAATTTTAAAAAATCATGCAGTTTTCAAAAGATTTTTTTGCTCCATCATTAAATATTATATCCATTACAAGTCATAAGTGCAGTATTTTTCTATTAGTTTTGATTGGTTGGTTTGTTGGGTTTTATGGCATATCAACATTTGTAGGTTATTTAACGTCAAATTCATTTTTATGTAAATAATCAGTTCTATTTCAAACAATTCAGTTTAGCATGAGTACACAGTTTGTCAAAAACATTTCCATTTCAAACTATTCAAGCAGTTATATATAACAATTCAGTTTAGAGTAAGTGCAGTTTCAAAGTCAAAAACATTTCTATTTCAAACAATTCAGTTATTTCTAACTATTCAGTTTAGTCAAGCAGTTCTAATTCAGCTAATTCAGTTTAGTGTAAGTACAGACTTTCTTTACACACAGTTAATATTCAAAACAGTTCTATGTTAAACAATTCAGTTTAGTGTAAATACAGTTTCAATGTCAAAAAACAGTTCTATTTCAAATAATTCAGTTTAGCATAAGTATGAAGTTTAAATGTAAGTATGGTTTAATAGTCAAAAACATTTCTTTTTCAATCTATTCAGTTTAGCATAAGTATGTCATTAGTTCTATTTAACCCATAGATAGGGCCCTATCAGGTGCTACCATTCTGGGCCAGAGTGGACCTGGGAGTGATGGCAATGAAGGGGTACTCTGTATTCCCCAAAGCCCCAGCATTACTGGGACCTCACCATCAGACTGTTTAGTGTCATCTCCAGGACACTCATTGGAGGGGTCTTACTCCTCAGCAGAGGTGCAGTCAGTGTATTCTACAGCCCCAGCTGACTGGGCAATACATAGAGTTAATGCCAAAACAGTTTTATTTCAGATAATTCAGTTTAGCATAAGTACACAGTTTAGATGCCAAAACAGTTCCACCGAGCAATTCAGTGTAGCATTAGTACGCAATTTTTAATGTCAAAACAGTTCTATTTTAAACAATTCAGTTCAGCATGAATATGCAATTTAAATGTATAAAAACAGTAAACGCCAACCACCATTTAGTTCTATTTAACCTATAGATAGGACCCTTATCAAGTGCAACCACTCTGGGCCAAAGTGGACCTGGGAGTGATGGTAAGAGGTACTCCGCATTCCCCAAAGCTCCAGCATTGTTGGAACCTCACCATCAGATTGTTTAGTGTCATATCCATGACACTCGTTGGGGGGGGGGTCTTACCCCTCTGCGGAGAAGCAGTCGGTGCATTCCAAAGCCCCAGCCGACTGGGCATATTAGTTTTGAAATTTCACTTAACAAGATTCAAAATTACACTTACTTAAAGCAATGTATTGAGAGACCCTTAGATATCAGGTAAGAATTTTGTTTGAAAGCAGCTACTGTCAAAATTAATTTCCTTATCCTCCTGTCACTGAATGCTGATTTCCATTTGGCAAAGCCTACCTCTCAAACCCTAAGCCACTTTCTATGACTTACTCATATAAAGTAGAGAGAGAGAGAGAGAGAGAAAACTCAGTTAAATGAATAGTTTTCTATTTATTTTAGAACTTTATACTTTTAATGCACAAGCTCAATGAAATAGCCAGAATACAAAATTGAAGAAAAAAAAAAATGTTTACACAACAAAATTGTAAAATAGTTTTCAGAGTAATAGTTTGACTACTTACAATACATTTTCAATAATGCAAAATAAATCCAAGTAACTGGAAAGCTTTTCTATTTTCTTTTAAATAGAATTCATGAAAATGAAGTATAAAACTTATAAAATCTGATTGTGATGTTAGTATGTTTATTAAATAACCAGTCAGCAGAAGAAAAGAATTTTTCAATGCAATTAATCAGTTGAATTTAAAATGATTTCAAAGAAAATTAAAAAATTACAAAAAGTAAAAAAGTAAGTATTCATGAAAAATAAAATGAATAACTTATTGAAAAAAGGTTTGGTTTGGTTTGGTGGGTTTTATGGCATACCAACCTTTGTAGGTTATTTAATGCCAAATCCATTTTTATGTAAATAATCTGTTCTATTCAAAACAATTCAGTTTAGCATAAGTACACAATTTAATTGTCAAAAACATTTCTATTTCAAACTATTCAAGTAGTTATATATCACAATTCAGTTAACTGTAAATACAGTTTTAATGTAAAAAAAAACAGTTCAATTTCAAATAATTCAGTTCAGCATAAGCACGCAGTTTAAATGTAAGTATGGTTTAATAGTCAAAAACATTTCTATTTCAAGCTATTCAGTCTACTCAAACAATTCAGTTTAGCATAAGTATGCCGTTAGTTCTATTTAACCCATAGATAGGGCCCTATCAGGTGCTACCACTCTGGGCCAGAGTGGACCTCGGAGTGATAGCAATAAAGGGGTACTCTGTATTCCCCAACCTCACCACTAGATTGTTTAGTGTCATATCCAGGACACTCGTTAGGGGGGGATCTTACCCCTTTGCAGAGGTGCAGTCAGTGTATTCTACAGCCCCAGCCGACTGGCAATACACAGAGTTAAATGTCAAACAGTTTTATTTCAGATAATTCAGTTCAGCATAAGTACACAGTTTAGATGTCAAAACAGTTCTATTTTGAGCAATTCAGTTCAGCACTAGTACGTAGTTCCAATGTCAAAACAGTTCTATTTTAAACAATTCAGTTTAGCATAAATATGCAGTTTAAATGCAAAAATCAGTATAGTGAAAGAAGCATGGTTTAGTTCTATTTAACCCATAGATAGGACCCTTATCTGGTGCTACCACTCTAGGCTAGAGTGGACCTGGGAGTGATGGCAATTAAGGGGTACTCCGTATTCCCCAAAGCTCCAGCATTGCTGGAACCTCACCATCAGATTGTTTAGTGTCCTATCCAGGACACTTGTTGGGGGGTGTCTTACCCCTCTGCAGATTCTACAGCCCCAGCCAACTGGGCAAATTGAAAAAAGAAAGGAATCTTAGAAATTCAAAAAACTAAGAAATTAAATGGAAAAATTACTAAAAAATACTCAAAGTACTGTAGGACCTCTCATGGGCTTTGAGGCCCCTTCCCACCATTTGAAATTAGATGAAATGAATTCGATAAAAACATATCAATAGCCAAAGAAGGAAAAATGTTTTTATTAATTTGTGCTTTTTCACTTCTAGATTTGATGACCCAGACTTTAATGGATTTTGAAAAAAAGAAATATAATAATAAAAACTTATGTTTTGCTTATATTTTACCTTTTCGAAATATATTTTGCAAAGTATTTTTAGTTTAACTAAAATTGAAAGTTTTGCTGATTGGGCCAACCAAATGAAACTGCTATTGTCAGATTCTGCAAATGGTGAGACATCCTAACTGTATTTTCATTTGAGAGGAATTTAAAAAGTTTAAAATGAAATAAAAATATGTCAAGTTTTGCTTGCAAAATGATTAAAAGAAGAGATCAGTCAGTGATTATTATAAAGAAAATAGGTGGGGAAAAAATCTTGTGTGTGTATACACATACATTACACATCTTAAAGAAAAAAAAAGACAACATTCCAAAGAAAGTTTAGAGAAATGAAAGTGAATGGGAGAACCCATTTATAGGTAGCTGTATGTGGTTGAACAAGAGACCAAAGTAAGATATAAGGAGACATGATGATGAAATAAGGAAGAGAAAGTAACCAAAAAGCAACAGTATTAGAAAGACCAGAAGTGCCATAAATTTAAGAATTAGGGGAAAAATGGAATGTACCTATTGACAAATAAAAAATAAGGTTTAGTATGAATAAAAACATTAAAGACATACAAACACACGAGAAAGATGTTCTTGGTATGAAGCATGTACCATAATCCATACACCCTTTATTCCAATATTCTCTTGTTTATACAAGAGAATAATGGAATAAATATGATTGGATTATGGTCTGAAGAATGAAAGAAAATTTGATGAGTATAGAGTCATGGGGTGGGTCTACAAAAATGGACTGAAGATAAGAATGAGCAATGATGAATTTGATAAGAGAAATACCTTTTCTTTGGAGAAAAGTAGACAGATTGGTGTTAAATAGACGAATAGACTATATGGCAAATGAGGATGAGTAATGGTTGATTGAAACAGAGCAATAAAGTTATAAAAGATGAGGTTGTTAAATTTGTTATTTAAATGTTCAAAGAGTAAGTCTTTAGCAGAAGATAACACTCATTTTGAATGGAGTTTTGTCAAAGAAGAGTGTATAAATATATATTGGTAGGCAGAAAGCCACTAGTAAAGATATACTATAATGATCCAATTCTATATGTGCTACCATAACACTACAAAAGTAGCATTTTTTCTTAGTGCAACAGTATTAAAACTTTGAGAATAAAAAATTTTCAACCAAATTTGAAAGTTAATGATAATAGTGTAAAGTCAGCAATTATAATTTCAAGAAGGAAAACTATTGAATGTTATTTATAGAGTACGTCATATTTATTTGTAATTAATTATAAATATAAACCACTCCAAATAAATATAAATAAAAATCACATCAACAAACAATTTAACACAACCCATGAATATGACCAGAGAAATGGTTGAAAGTCCTTTGACTAATATAGGGTACTTTCTTTTACCAACTTGACCCAGACATAAGATAACTGAGAAGACTTGAATGTCTTAAAAAAGAAACAATCCACATTATTCAACCAAACCTGTTATATATATATATATATACATACACACACACATACGCCAAAGGTGGCCTTTAATAACTTTAAAAAAAATGTTTTTTTTTAGCCTCGTGAATTTCTTAACTTCTTGAATATAATTTTTATACATTTTCAGTGTAAATAAGTTGGTTGGTGTTTTATTGCAGAGCAACCCTTATGGCTTATTTAATGCCAAATCTTTATATATATATATATATATATATATATATATATATATATATATATATATATATATATGATTTGTAAGTGAATAGTTTGTAGGTAAGTTTATTTTTTAACAAGTCGTTAAAGCTCATTTGTCTGTATGCACTTAAATGATTTCAAGTATTGCCATTTAACATTTGTAATTCTATTCATTAAGTATTCTTATCTAAAAGAAATAATTTTCACACAGCTGTATGGTTTCAAATGATTAATGATAATCCTTAGTAAATGATTGAACAGCTTTATTTGATCAATAAATGGGACTTATTTCTCTTCAGTCCATAAATGGGTATTACCAATCCGGGTCTGAATGAACCTGGGAATAATGGCAATGAAGGGGTACTCCACATTGTACAAAGCTCCAGAACTGGAGCTTCACCATCAGATGGGGTTTTGTCTCATACCTCGGATACTCATTGAGAGGAGGGGGGTACCTTTCTGCAGAGGTGTAGTCGATGTATTCTACAGCCCTAACTGACAGAGCAAGAAAATTAAGAATAAATGGCTGAAATTATGCCTACTTATGAAAGAAAGACGATTCAAATTTAGTAAAAACCTGTGTAGGAAAATGATAGGAGAGCTATTTGGTATGATACAATCACTTGGAGTTTATACAAAAATTAACTGAAACCCAACCTTTTTCATTTTCTTTTCTCTATGGGTAGGGGAGGAAGGATAGGCTAAAAGAAGACAATTGTCTGCTCAACAACAATTTTCTAAGATGAAAACAGCAAAATAATAAAATATCATCATTATTGATATTAATAAAATAATGAGAAATGAGATTGAATGATTTATTTTTTGGACACAAGCAAATCTATTATCTTTTTTAATCTTTGAAACATCAATAATACATAGGCTATTTTTACAGCCCAATGAACCTATTAAAATAATGCTTCAGCAAACTTTTCTATTGAATAGTGAATTTGATCCACATAAGGTGCTCACATTTGTTGGCTAAGCTAGTCTTAGTATATAACAACAATAATTATAATAGAAATAACAAAAATGATACAGATTAAAGAACTTATTAAACATAGATATTGAAATATTCCAAGAGAAATTTTCAGTTAAAAAAAAAAAAAAGAATTGGTGAAATATATCAATTAAGTCTAATACTATTTTGATCAATTAACTTCATTTAAAATATTTTTTAAAAGAAAACAAACAAATCTTACCTGAATCTATTAGATAATCCAAGTTTAAGAAAAGTCATTTCAACTTGACAAATACAAAACTACCAAAAAGCAATCTATGAAACAAGGCAGTCCTATTTCTTTTAAAAGATCAAATAAACTGATATGAGTCATTGTGAAGAGTGGAAAACCAGTTATAAGCATTGTCTCTTTATAATTAAAAATAAGTTTCTCTTTAATCAATGCTTTTTGCTCTATCTATTCTAACTGAAACTAATCCTAATAGGTGTATAAATATATCTCAGAGCAACACAAAGTTGTGCGTATTTAAAGCTATAACTGATTCAAACAAACACATTCAAATGACAATCAGGATTGTAGTTGAGATTAACAAAATCATAATGATTAAAATGAACAAGTATTATAACAGATACAAGCTGTTTGCATTTCAAAGCTTCAAATTCTGAATAAAGAAAACAAAGTTATTATTTGAAGACATGTAAAAAATTATTGTGCGCACACACAATGGGAACTTATGATGGTCTTATAGCTTTTCCTATTACAGAGTTCTATATCCAAAATAGAGCAACCTGTATGGTAAAATATCTTCAAAATTGAATTTAAAAAACAAACTTAAAAATTGCAATTATGTTTGTATTTTCAAATTAATTTTAAAATTTGGTTTAATTTTGATTTATGCAAAGGTATGCTCAAAACAAATTCAAATTTCAGTTAAATTTACCAAGAGAGGCTTGAACAATGATGGAAGCAAATTTTCTTTAAAATACTCCCTTTGATATGCAACAAATTTTCCAGTGATAAAAAAATTTCTGAAACTCTTTTTGATATAGTGTAAAGCTGTACCATTGCATTTTTGTTTTATTTTTAATGTCTTCAAATCTTACCAATAAGATGGATTTTCATTTTAAGAAACAAGAAAAAGTTGCATGAACCTAGATTTAGAGAGTATGAAAGGTGCTAATTTCACTCGCATAATCCTGTGTTTCACCAAAAACTGCTGTTCAAAAAGTATTGGGAGTAGCTTTATAATTTTTTTTCAAAATGACTGACTCATTTAGATGTCAAAGCATGATCACTTTATCATATCATCAGCTATGTACATGTCTTCAAATAAAAAAAAAAAAAAAAAAATTCAGATTCAGTTTCAATACTTTTTCATCACAACTCGATTATAGAATAAATTTCTTGAAAAATAAATAGATACGAGTTAATTTTTTTAAACATTTATCACAGCTAACTTCATGAGTAGAACATGTTTGTAAGAAAATATTATCACATTCTTATCTATATTGAGATTATTCTTAATATTCTCTTAAGGGAATAATCACTTATTGATTGCTTTTGTGGCCATTAGATTCAATTTGAGAATTTACATTATTATTTTCATAAATCCACAGAGCTTCCACAGGAGTCCAAACAAAACCTCCATTTCATCCTGTCTTTTGCCAGTCTATCTGTTGTAAATAAAGGTAGTTTCATATACTCTCTTATTATATCACTCCATTGCATAGCCTGGTTGTTCTCTGGGTTTTCTATTGGTAAAAATCATTAAATACCTTTGGGCAGATTACTGAAGTACCCCTCTTTGACCCAGACTAAGTGTTTATGTAAATTTTGTGTGTATATGTTTTTTAATAAGTGATATGGTTAATTGCAACTTAATAGAAACTTTAAGATGTCTCTATTGCAGTGTGCAGTTTATTTTATAATTGCAATAAGAGGAAGTACTCTATAATTAGCACTTAACGGTTACCTCTCTTGAGAAATAATGAACATGAATACTGACTGAACACTATTGTAATTAAAATAGCAAAAAGATTAGAAATTGCATTATTCTCTAAGTTAGGGCATTTTAATGTTATTGTATAAACAACAATCTCATGACCATATGCCATTTTTGTAGTGTTTACAGTAAGTAATCAAATCATTATAATAGAGGTATGAAAATATATTAAACATTTTTTATATCAGTGACCCCCAAAAAATGAAAAAAGGCATTCAAACATAAGTCATAAATCAATGTAAGGTGATAATAAAATTTGCTTAATCTACTTCATGATACATAGCAATGATTTAAAAAACAAAACAAAAAAACGAAAATGTCAGTTTTGAATTATGTACAACATAAGAAATTTATTCAAATTACTATCAACTATGGTTACTAGGTCTAAGCTAAAAATACACTCTTTTACATAAAAGTATTTTAGGAACAAAGTAATAAAAAGGAAACATTTCTTATCAAATTCCTTAAGTAAACTTTATGTAAATGTCATGATAACAGAAATAGTCTTATAACACAATAAAATTCTACAACTGGTTCAACAAGTTATTTTTCAATTTACATGTTATTCCCTCTCATACACAAGAACATAAAAAATACAATAGATCTTATAGGTTTCTCACAGTTGTTGATTTTTATCATTACTCCTGTTTGCTCCATAAAATTTCAGTGCAGGGAAAATGAATTATGAAATTGCAGCAAAAAAACAAAACAAAAAAAAACAAAAAACAAAACAAACAACAACAAAAAAAACAAAAAACGACAATATTCTTGTTTAGAAATAAATAAAAAAGAAAGTTAAATTTATTTGACAGTGTTTTGGGGGATTATTTTGTACATTCAGGAAGTTTTATTTTTACTTAATAAAGATTGTTGTCAAAAGGATATTATAAATATTGATTATGAGAAAACAATATAATAAGAAGCAGAGATAAAGAACATTTATTTAAAAAAAAATATAATTTATAAATTTAAATTTTCAAAAAGAAAATGACAGAACTGTATCTTTAAATCCTAACCAAAATATATAAGTAGTTTACTTGAAGTAAATGCCCAGAAAAATATGGAACATTACATTGGAAGGCATTAAATTTTTTTTTCCAAAGGCTAATCAAGTGATATATGATCACTATTTTTTGCTTAATTAAAAAATACCATTCATTGTGTTTGGTCAGTTCTGGTTTTTAAGATGTGTTTGAATACTTCACAAGTTGTAAACAATAATAACACTTATTCAAAAGCTTGTGGACTCTACTTAGCACAGCTGATTGTGGGTGCCCAATGTTTAGTATAGTAAACAAAGTTGTATATGTACCTAACAACAGGGTACATCAACATACCTAAAGGGGGCAGGGCTTATCCCTCAGATTATAATAATTTTTATGTACTGTGTAAAGAGTCAACAAGCTGAATGCCTATTTATTTTTTTTCTCTTTTCCACTTGACATTTGTATTCCCGTAAGAATGGATTGCAGGTGTAAGAATAACCCTGACAGGTTCTGTTATATCTGTAGTAATGTGGTTCTTCCTAACTGTTAAGCAAAAATCACTGACTTTGTTTAGAAGGCATATCATGATTATTTTGGAAACAAACTGGGAGATCAGGATAAGCCATTTGCTCCCCATATTTGTTGTAAAACATGTGGAGAACTTGTGGGATTGGTGGAATGGTAAATGGAAGAGTATGCCATTTGCCATTCCACTAGTCTGAAGGGAAGGAAAAGATCACATAATGGACTGCTATTTCTGCATGATAAATCTAAAAGAAATAAATCGCAAAAACAAGAACCATGTCCAATACCCTGCGGTTCCTTCTGTCATAAAACCAACCTCTTACAGTCCAGACCTTCCTGTTTCTGAGTCAGATTGTAACATGAAATACAACTCTGATTCGGAACAGTGACATGACTGTTGTAGCAGGGGATGACACATACAAACCAGAAGAGGATGACCAGCCAGTGCTCTTGACACAAGTAAAACTCAAGAACCTGACACGAGACCTGAGCCTTTCAAAGGAGTCTGCTCAGCTGCTGGGTTCATGTGTCTGTTGGCATTAGGAACAACATTCTGCTGGTATTGAGATAGTGAGAGAGAATTAAGACAGTTTTTCCACATATCAGGATAAGTCATCATCGGTTTATCGCAACAACATTACTGGATTGATCAAATCAATGGGCTTAGAATATGATACTACAGAATGGAGACTTAATTGACTCATCCAGAAGTCTCAAAGCAGTTCTTCTACATAATGGGAATAATTTTTCATCTATCCCTATTGGACATTCAGTACAAATGTAAGAAACTCACAACAGTATGGATCATTTGCTGTCTGCTGTTGGTTGGTTGTTTGTGTTTTATGGCATATCAACCCTTGTAGGTTATTTAATGCTGAATCCATTTTTATACAAATAATCAGTTCTATTTCAAACAATTCAGTTTAGTATGAATAAATAGTTTAATTGTCAAAAATATTTCTATTTTAAGCAATTCAGTTTATTTAAACATTTCTAATTCAGCTAATTTAGTTTAGTATAAGTATAGATTTTGTTTACACAAGAGTTCTATATTAAACAATTCAGTTTAGTGTAAGTACAGTTTCAATGTCAAAAACAGTTCCATTTCAAACAATTCAGTTTAGCATAGGCACCCAGTTTAAATCTAAGTACACAGTTTAATTGTCAAAAACATTTCTATTTCAAGCTATTCAGTTTAGTCAAAGTTCTAATTCAAACAATTCAGTTTAGCATAAGTATGCAGTTTAGTTCTATTTAACCCATAGATAGGGCCCTATCAGGTGCGACCATTCTGGGCCAGAGTGGACCTGGAAGCAATGGCAATGAAGGGGTACTCTGCATTCCCCAAAGCCCTAGCATCACTGGAATCTCACCATCAGATTGTTTCATGTCATATCCAGGACACTCATGGAGGGGGGGGGTCTTATCCCTCTGCAGAGAAGCAGTCGGTGTATTCTACAGCTCCAACCGACTGGGCAATGTCTATCAGGAACACCAAAGGTTGATCTGTGGAGATCTTAAAATGGTTGGACTGGTCCTAGGGTTCCAAAGTGGGTACACAAAATATCCTCGTTTTCTGTATCATTGGGACAGTTGGGCTGATGACCAACATTATGTCAGATAAGAGTGGCTGTTAAGACAAGGGTTAAAACCTAGCTTGCATAACGTTCTGTCTCACTCTCATTGAACCAAACAAAATACTGCTTCCACCCTTACATATCGAGTTAGGAGTAATGAAGAATTTTGTGAAGGCAATGGACAGGGGAGGCAGCAGGTTTGCTTTCCTCCAGGAGAAGTTCTCACAGATGACCATGGAGAAACTCAAAGCTGGTATATTCGACAGCCCTTAAATAAGAGAACTCATGAAAGACCCAATGTTTGACAAAGCACTGAGAAAATCTGAACTGTCCACCTGGAAGTCATTAAAGTCAGTAGTTACAAACTTCTTGGGGAAACCACTAGAGTGCAGAATACAAGAAGAAAATTGAAAAGCTACTGAAGAGTTTCCACCAACTTGGGGCATAAATGTCAGTCAAACTGCACTTTCTGTGGTTACATTTGGACTATTTTCTAAAGGACTGTGGATATTTGAGTGAAGAGCGGGATGAGCACTTTCATCAAGACATTTGCATTATGGAAGAGCGCTACCAAAGCTGGTGGGATATAAACTTTCTTGCTGATCACAGCTGATGCCTAAAACGAGATGAGGTGGCTGCCATGCACAGGAGGAAATTCCTGAAAAGACCTTTCATCCATAAATAGCTTCTTTTGTGTATATCTCAATTTACTATGGTACAATGTGAGCTTTCTGCAAATATACCAGCTCTAAATTTAGCATTATTTGTTTAATTCAACAAGAAAATAAATAGTTATAATACTGTTTTATACAATTCAAGTAAAAGCTTGTATGTAAAAAATTTGATCTGATTAGAAAAAATGAGTATAATTTTTGGATTCAGCATTAAAAACTGCCTTAAAATCAGCTATTATATATTTGACCTTGAAAACATCTCAGGTCAGTGATTATATTATAATTATAAACATTACGGGTCAGTGATTATATCATAATTATAAATAGTATCATAACACTGTTATGATACTATTTATAATTATCAATTTTATTATCATTGCTCTCATAATAAAGAAGCTCATAAGGAAATAAACATGTAGCATTAAAATTCTCAATATGTTTATAAGTAACTATAACCCACCAAAAATTACACAAAGAAATTTTTTTTAAAGTTTAAAATGCTCTGACATACAGAATTAACTAATTTCTAGTCCAAGTTGCAAGTGAATGGTCATTTTGGAGGGTCTTGATAAATATTTTTAATCATCTAAATTCTTGATATATTGGAGATAACTATGAAATGCTAATTAGAATCCTTCATTCCTTCTGAAATAAAAGTATAATTGTCTTGATGGATTGCTTTTGCAACAGGAACCCAATATGTCCACAGGTTGTCAAGTGTTCAATAAAATCTTTACCAGCTAGCTGCTACAATGGATGGGTGTTTCCCTCCAATTTTGTTTCTTTTTTGTGTCATGCCAAGTAATTTCCCTTTATATGTCTTAGAGCAATGGGGATTACTTGAAAGTGCCCATCTCCTCTCCAAATAATATGCAGTAGGTTGTACTGGGCTATATGTAACCAGCAGCAAGGAATGATCCCAAAATGAATAGATGTTAAAACTATAAATATTACTTGTTCTTTAAACCACATTTAATTTTATTTTTAGGCTCTAAAACTTGATTTTCAAATACTTGTAATGTACTTGTTTTTTTTAACTGAAAAATTAAAAAATTTGCAAAAATACATTTGAAGTATTTTTGCTTTTAAGATTTACTTAAAAGATGAAGTCTTTTAAAAGTATATTATTTAGATTAGCATCACAAAAAAAAGAAAAAAAAAAGAAAAAAGAAAAATAGAAAAAAGAAAAAAAGTCTTTGTAGTTTATTAGAATAGAGCAAAATGATACATAGAAAATTTTTTGTTAGCACAATAATATTAAAATCCTATTAGAGAACAAAGCAATTTCCAATCCAATTTGCAACTTAGTGAGGGTCAAGGATATCCACTTACTTTGATCATCATTTCTCAAGGGAGGTAATTGCTAATTTCAAGGTATTTATTTACAATTATATCATAAATTTTATAAATAGGATGTAACTTGACATTGAACTTAATGGCTGCCTTCGAGTGATTTTCTTTAAAGATTTAAACAGAGAATAAGAAATATAATACCTGCAGATATCTTTAAATACAATCCATGCTAGTGATTAAATAAGAACAATCAGCTTAATTTCTGGCAAAATATGGTTTATGTATCAGTCAAACTAGTTAACATGTTTCATCATATCAAAAGACTTTCTATAACTTGGTTGCAAAAATAGAAAAGTTTGCCTCCAGAAAATAAATATATTTTATGAGGTTAAAAAATTTTTTTCTGTCAATTTATCTTACATAAAAATAAAGAAAATTTATTGCTCTAGTATACTTTTGGTGACTGTGGTTGAGGGTGATCCGAAGGCTACCTTTTCAATAACTACTACACTGAAGTGTAGGGGTATGCTATTCCATTCCCTGGATGGCAAACACTCTACTTATTAGGCCAATGGATCGGTACAATGAGTTCTAATGAGTAGAGTGTTCGCCATTGGTCTGGGAGACTGAGGTTCAATCCCAGATTTAGTCATTCCAATGACTAAAAAAAAAAAAAAAAAAAAAAGAAAAAAAAAAGGTACTTGATGCTGTCTTGCTTAACACTCAAGATTAAGGTAAGGATCAAGGGTAAAGTGGAGCAATCTAAAGAATGGAGTAGCATCCTTCCCTACACCTCGGTGTAGTAGCTAATGAAAAGGGAGCCTTTGGGTTACCCTTGACTAAGGTTGCCAGCTTTACTTTTTTACTTTGGTATAGTTTTCAATTGTGGTTATTTTTTTTCTTTAATATGGATTATTATAATTAACAGAATATTAATAACTACTTTCTACTTTATTATAATTGTCATGAGACTTTATGGCTAGTATTCTCATTAGATATAGTTTCCAAATAACAATACTGTTAAGATTTTACCTTCTTACCAAAAATAGCTACCAAGTAGAATCAACCTTCTCTAGACCACTTTTCTATGATCATTATCAACCTCTAAAAATATAAGCCAAGCTTGAGTTATTTTTATGTTTCTGCAATTCTCTCCTACCCAACAGAATTGAGGCCATGACCCCACTACTCAGATTTCAAAAATTTATATGACTAAATATACATGCATAATAATTTTGTTTATGATCTTTTCATTTCAGATCTGTGTCTCATTGTAGTGGTTATCAAAGATTAGGGAAAAAATATTACACAATGTAAATTGGAGAACGTTCATATGAAACAAATATAAACTCTAAACCAAGGAAATGGATAGTCTATATTCATCAGATAGATAGTACTTATGATTATTAAAAACATCATGAGTGTGTTTGCGTATAAAAAAAAGTTGGCGACCTTAGTTGAGGGTGACTTGAAGGCTCCCTTTTCAATAGCTACTACACTGAGATGTAGAGGAGGGTGTTATTCCATTCCCTGGATTACTCCACTTTACTCTTGATCCTTACCTTATAATGCAGAGTGTAAAGCAAGGCAGCATGAAGTACCATTTTTAAGTCTTTCGTATGACTCGACCTGGGACTGAACCCAGGTCTCCCAGACGACTGGCGAACACTCCACTCATTAGGCCAATGGCCTGATGTGTGTGTGTGTGTGTACTCATACAAAAATGCTAAGCCTAACTTATATATAGGTTATCTAAAATAACCTTGACATTCAACTTGACATTTCAAGGGACATAAAAAAAGAAAAAAGAAAAAAAGGGAAGCAAGATATAAGATCTATCCCATGAAGGACAAAATCTTTAATTACTTTACATTTGAATTTGGTTTTGTTTTAAAGTAGTATGTTAAGAATGTGTTGCATAGTTTTCTCAATTTCTTATGATGCTAAAATGTTACAAAATCAACATTTCTATTTAACAAAACTTATTGAAAGTTAAAACCAGAAGAAGTAAAAATAAAAAATAAAATTCCAATTGAACATACTTGATTATAACTTCCAAGGAACTCAAAGTATTGCGTGTACTTAATAGAAAAAAAAAGTTTTTCTAAATTCATAAAATAATACTACCTCTGTTCCATAATAGTTGTTATTTTCTAAGTTTTCTTAGTTTGTCACAAGGTCAAAAGAAAGAGGCACCAGTGAGAATCAAACTCACTAACAATGGTCTGTTAGCCTAATTTGCTTACCATTACAACATGCAAAGCATCCTGAAATATGTCATTCAATAAATAAGGAAAAATTTGAAATATAAAAATTCACATTTCTCCCAGGAAAAAATGTTTGCTTTATCTTTCAATATAATCTCCATTCTTTAAAACATTTACCCCCCCAAAAACAAGCTTTTGTATTCTTTTAAAATAGAAAACTTTAGACTAAGTTTTTACCCATTTGCTCATGCTGCTCTTCACTTCATATGAAAATTTTTTTTCACACAAATTCTATGAGGAAACCAAACAAGTGAAAATTAGTATGAGGCCTTGCATTGTCCTGGGAAAACCCAACAACAATTGACTTTAGAAAAGGTAAAGTCATCATGCACAATTTTATGTACTGTACCTACAGAAACACCAAGTAGTTCAGAAATGTCTTCTATTGTAACTCTTCTGTCAGCCAAAATGAGAGCATTGACTGAATCCACCATTTGAAGTATGCAAGCTAACACATCACTCAATAAGTCCTGGGCCTAACTAATAAAACAACTTTTAGGCAAAATCTGATTTTATTTATCAGCATAGTCTCCTTCTTGGGTGATACACTGATTTCAACACTTCTCAAATAATTTGATGCTTTTTTGTAGAATGATTTGTCTTTGGCCTCAAAAGACGCCTCAGTTTCTGATACCACTTCTTCATTGGAACCAAATCTCTTTCCCTGGAGCATTCTTTTGAGGTCTGCAAACAGCCAGTAGGTACTGGGGGCCAGATCTGGAGAATAGGGTGAGTGTGGAAGCAATTCGAAGTGCAATTCATGTTGAGTTGCCATTGTTGTGATCAATTTGTGAAATGGTGCATTGTCTTGGTGAAAGAACACTTTTTCTTCTTCATTTGTGGCTGTTTTTTGGCGATTTCTTCCTTCAAAACACACCAATATTGCTACATAATATTTACTATTGATGGTTCTTCCTTTCTCAAGATAATTAATGAACAAAAATACCAAACGCATTCCAAAAATACAGAGGCCAAAACCTTGCCTGCTGATGTTTGCGTCTGGACGCTTTGGATGGCTTTCACCTGGTGCTGTTCACTCAGCTGACTGCTGATTTGACTGCAGAGGGAAGTGGTGGATCCATGTTTCATCCATTGTCACATATTTATGCAGAAACTTCTTTTTTGTTGCATCGAAACAGTTGCAAACAATGCTCTGAATTGTTGACAAGTTATTGTTTTTGATTGACTGTGAGCAAACATGCACCCACTTTTAACACGGCTTTCTCATTGACAAATGTTCATGCAAAATGGCGAATACACTGCCTTCTGATATCTTCCACTCCTCTGCTATCTCACACAACTTCAATTTATGATCAACCAAAACAAGTTTGTGGAGTTTTTGGTGTTTTCTGAGAGAACTGCCGAATTTGGGTGACCTAAGCATTCAGCATCATTCGTGTCTGTATAACCGCATTTAAAGTAAGCATACCACCTCTCAACCATTGTTTCTGACAGTGTAGAGTCCGAATAACACTTATCAAACCATTGCTTTGCTAGAAGAGTATTTTCTCCCATCAGAAAGCAATGCTTTATAAACACATGAAATTCATTTTTTTTTTCTTTAAATTTCCAACAGTAGCTTCACTTAAATAACTGTAATTTGTAAACAAATAATCCGATCGGGTTCAAATTTCAACATGTTCCATTTGACAGTACTTTATAAAAAAATCATATAGATTTTTTTTTTATTAGTGGCACCATCTATATGTCAGGCCTGGGACTTATTGAGTGATGTGTTATTGTGGGCTTGCCTGGCCTATCTTCATCTTTAATATTATTTTGCCATTCTTCAAACAATTTAGCACATTTGTAAACATTTGTTGACTAAAACATGCTTCTTCATACACATCACACATGCTTCTGTAAATTTCATGTTTTGCACTTCCCAGCTACCAAAAATTTGATGACCTCTGTTCTTCAAGTTTGGAGCACTCTGATCTGTCGCCATTTTGAATAGCATCAAAACAAATATTTTTATGAGATTAGAATAATTTTTGCAATAAATAAATTCAAAACAATGCATAGTTTATATTCTTGAAAAAAAATTTGCTTTTTTCAAAAAAAACAAAAAAACAGCATTCACTATATTTATTGAATGGCATTTGTCTATGCAATTCTAACAAATATTATGGGACAGATACAGTATCATTTTTTTAAATCATCAAACACTATAAGAGGCCATTAGATTTGTGCATGAGAAATAACCTTAGAATAAATCTGTATACTAAGCTGGAGATTTTTTTTTTCTTTTTTACTATTATGCCTTGTTACATCTGCTTACTTTTTTTTTTTGAGACTGCTGAAATCTAAACACAACTGATAAATACTGATAAATATTGATAAATTCCAATCAGATTTGAAAAGAGTATTAGGAAAAGGGTTGAAAAAATATATCTACTGTAAAACGATCAAAAATAAATAAGTCACAAAAATAAAAAAAAGCAATAATAAAAAGAAATTAATTTATCTGGTTTAAAAACTTCAGAATACTGATACTTAACATGCAAAAAGTAAAAGTTCAGTAGAAAGCTTACTAAAATAAATATGCTATAAAAATGCTTCTACAATACAAGAGAAACTGCTCTTCAACCACTTCATCCTGGATTGCATCCAAAACAAAAGTATTAGTCTGATCCGCAGCTCCACCCTGACTCACTACTGAATTGTACAATTGCACAATTTTGTTTTTTCTTTAGTCTCATCATCAGTGCACAGAAGAGTTAACTTTTTATGTCTAGTTACTTTGATGTATTACAACTACTGTATTTATTTATTTATTTTACTATTTATCTCTTCTTTGTTAAATCGCAGCCCTTCAAACAGAACGCTTTACTTCTGCTTATAAAATTAAGGCCCCAACCTCATTAAAATTTTCATATACAATTTTGCAGTTTATCAAAAGCCCTGATATTTTATGCAGTCAGGAACTCGTATATAAACAGTAGAACGATGATAACAAGTCTTGTGATTATATATAGAATTATTCACTCAATAAAGGGGTATTAGTTTTGATATTATCACATTGAAGATTCAGAGAATTTTTTTTATCTACAAGTTTTGTCAATAAGTTAAAAAGTGTAAAGGGTAAAAGGTTACTTTTTCCATAGGCTCTACTTAACAAAACTCTTATACAATAAATAAAATAAAAATTAGTTTTTGTAAGCAAATAATTGTTACTGTTAAACAACAGTTTTAACATACTGCATGCAATTTTGATACATTTCATTTAACGCAACTAAGCTTCTAATTTTATTCATTTAATCTGAAAAATGGTTGAATTGTATAAATTTGCTTAAAAATTATTTTAAAAGGATAAAGGATTATAAAGAAAAAAAAAAGGAAGAAAAACTACTAATAAAAAATATCAAATTAAATTAGTTCCTTGGTTTAAAGTAGTTAAGCATTACAAGATGAATATTTAAAAATGGTAATCGTTTTCTCAAATTTTGGTATGCTTAATTTAATTCATTTATTTTAATCACTGAATGAAAAAGTATAGGTTGATCATTTTTGATTGGTCACCAAATATAAATGTTTTTATTTTGATTGGACATATCAATCCACACCTCCTCAAGGACTTGTAAATGTCGATCACGAATTGTTCTGACAAATGTTTAAATTTTAATTTCATAAAGTGTTATTTGCGCACTAAACAAATAATGATACGTTCGTTGTTTGAGCTACTATTATTAACACACGTAATGATGATTAACACTGGGAATGAGAGCATGCCTCAAAGTGGGACCACTCAGCACAGTTCAAAATATCGACTTCATTAAAAATTAATTAAGGAACTATTGAGTCATAAACAAGACTTTTTTTCCTAAACATCATTACGGAATTCCAAATTTTAACAGAATTAAATACATATATGGCTTTTTAAAAAAAATCTCTATTGCTAAAGAAATGTGTGTGTGAATATATTTTTTTTTAGATAAGAAAAAACCCCCCACAAAAGCAAAACAAAAAATATGATAAATCAATTTGTAAGACGTTAAAAAAATAAAATAAAAGACTAGCAAAGCCAACTCATAGGTTTTTATTATTATTTGTTTTAAATGTTTTTTTAATATTCAAAACGATAATGTTGCCATTGTAAATAAAACTAAATAAATCAAAACATTCATTCATTTTAGTTCCTTCAAATACAACAAGCAATTTTTATTAAAAAAAAAAATTGTTTAAAAAAAAACAAAAGTAAAAATACAATATAATTTTAATTCACTTGTCATTTTAGTGCTAAAACCATATATATATATATATATATATATATATATATATATATCATACACACGAAAAGTCATAATCAATAATAATGATAAAACCAATAATTGTCACAAGTATTTATGAACAAAAAAATTTCATAAAAAAAAAATAATGATAACGGGATTTTGTGTGTGTAGAGACTTAATTATGGTAATGAGTAATAAGCAAGAAAACATGAATAATATCAATGAAAATATTTACAAAATAATATCGCAATCGCATCTTAAAAACTTGTCTGATTAACATCGATTTATTATAAGGGTAAAAAAGAAAAAGACTATCTTTTACTAAAAACATTTCAAATGACAATAAAATAACCACTAAACAACACTTCATCGCTTTTACTCATTCTCTGTCATTGCTGAGCCCTCATATTCACTGTTAATTTACTGGAATAATTTTTAACTAATCAAGTGATAAATTAAAACATTAAAAGCAATAGGAAAATAATAAAAACGAACATGTTGCTTCCATATGCTTTAAAAAGTCACTTTATGCAGAATGAAAAGCGGCAAAACTTACCCGGAATTCATCCTTCTATTTGTGTTGGTAGTCGCCGAGGTTTGTAAGTAATAGATTCACATTTTGTTATACTTCTCAACTCAGAGAACCGAACTGGTAGGAGATTAAAAAAAAAATAAAAATAAATAAAAGAAGATAAATACATAAAAATAACATGGACAAATCTCGCGAATTCTCGCCACACCAACGTGATTCTTTGTTCTGCCATGATTTTCCTAGCGACAGCCTATAACAGCAGACTGTGATTTTCCAATACTTACTCTTGCATTTCTGTGTCTTTTTAACTCTTCATTTATCGATTTATCCTCATTATTTTACTAAAAGAAAACCACTATTTGTAATGGCAGCAGCAGCGACAGTATCACCAGGACCCTCTGGTTCCGGTAAGTAGACTTTTATTAAACAAAAAATTACTTTTAAAAAGTCTTGCCTGCGTAGTGGTTTGCTACAACCCACACGTCTGTTGTTTTGTGACTCTAAAATGACCTACTGGTATCATTCCCTGAACCTTTGATTTCTTTTATTAAACAAATCCATTTTTTTTTCATATTTCGTATCCACTTATTTGTACAACTTTTTTGATCTGTCGGCAGTTTGATTTTAACAGATTAAAGTGAAAATTCTTTTAATATCTGCTACCATTAAAATGTAAACATTAAACAAGCTGTTAGAGAAGTGACATTTGTTATATTTTTACTGTCACTATTAGAGCATTCGGAACTTTCTATTCGGAGCTAAAAAAAAAAAAGAAAAAAAAAAAAAGAGGGAAGAAGAAGAAAAAAAAGATGAATTAGCTGGAAACAATGAGATTGTATTGATATTTATATTAGATGGCCAATGTTTTATTTAAGATCATACTCTCGTGTCATTAGAAGTAAAACGTTTTTGAAGTAGTCGCACGGTGGTCGGTAGATAGTAGTAATGTAATATTTGTACTTTCCAGGTGTTATTGTCAAATTATTAATATTGAAAAGGTTTTGTTTTTGTTTTTTTAAGGTTGATCAATTGTTTCTTTTATTGACAAATCTTTGTGATATGGATGTTGATATGATTTTCTGTGAAGAAAATCTAAAAATAATGCTACTTTAGGGTGGGATCGTGTATGCAAAGTGATTGTGTGTGTATATATATATATATATATATATATATATATATATATATATATATAATGGAAGTTCAGTATATAAAATTAATAAAATGAAAACAATTTTTAACTCGAAAGAAATGAAATTGATTTAATCTTTCATTGAATACAAATTTGAAAAATCTAATTTATCACACGCCTTAAGTTTTAATTCCGGTTCAAGTCTCTTTACTGCTGACCACTGAGCTTACAGAAAAAAAAAACATCACACAGCTTTATTTAAGTTTTATTTAATATGGGGAAATGAACAACATTCTAACACAGCATTCATTAGTTAGTTTGTTATTCTAAATTTTTTTGCTATTCTGAGTTGTCCTAAAACTTAAATTTTTAAAACGAATCAAGCATGTCTTTCTTCAATCTTTGTTTGCCTGTGCGCGCTATGATTGTTTTTTTCTCTCTCCTGAAACCATGTCCTGTTCTATCAAATCTTCATTTTTAACATTAAAATTCAGAAACCAAAAGCAAATTTATAATTTTAAGAAAAATATTTGTGGTTATTAATAACATTCTTTTGGTACAATCTATTTTTTAAAATTTACCTTTTATTTCTTATTGATAATTATCTTTTAAATAACTATTTATTCCAGTTTAAAATATTGTTTTGAAAATCTCAAGAATTAGCTAACTTATTATTTTGTAGATTTATTTTTTTCAATTGGATATGACATATCTTTTTTTTTTTTTTTTTTAATTTCATTGTAAAAAGATTCTAAAATAAATTTTTGAATTTAAGTTCATTTTTCAAATTTTGTATAATACAAAAGTTACTAATTAATATAAAAGAGTAAACAAATAAAAATTAGTTGTAAATACAACTACGTTTTTGGTAATGAAATCCTAATAGCTAAAAGTTAATAAAAATTAGTGAACATATAAAATCATACAATATATGATATAGCAATGTAAAAATAAAATTAAATACATTTGATATGGTTATTATTAAAAAGGGGATTTACTCAAAAGGTGGTATTAATATTTATTAGACTCCCTTCATAGCTAAATTGGCTGAAATGAGGTAAGAAAATTGTTACATCAATTTCAGAAGGCTGCCTGCCAATCTTGGTTTTTGTCTGAGCTCAAATACTGATTCCTGGCACTAGTAGGGAATCTATTCACCAAATAGTGGATCCCATTGACAATAATGAAACTATAGATACCTCATCTAATCAAAATAAATCTGTTCTCAAAATTAACTATGATGATTTTCTCATTAAGAACTAATCACAAAAGACAAGGAATTTGAAAAATAAATAATGATTATTATTCTATTTAGAAAATAAGTTTCTGAGAGAAGAAAGAAAAATGATGTATCTGTAACTTTACATTTTATCACACTGAAGTATTGCAGAAGAGAATACCACTAGCCTAGTCACAAGAAAATCTGATTTTCTGGGTCATGCAAAGCCAAGCTACCAGTATTTATGTTGACTTTTTATAAACTTCTAGACAAGACAAACATATATTCTTTCCGTATTTTTGAAGACTTCTATAGAAAAACAAAAAGAAGGGTACATCACCTTAGGTTATCTAAATCCTATATTTTAACTGAAGATCAGTTTTATATTTTTGCTTTAGATTTTTTAATGGAGACACCAGTTTGTATATTTTTCTTTACTAATAGAAAGATGTATACTGTTTCTTTCCTTCTAAGTAGGAAAGAATACATATAAAATATTTTAAAAACAAATATGTCCTTTATAATATTTTATGTTTTCAATCTTTAATAGTTATAGTTTTACATCGATTACTTACTGATGAAGTATATCAAGAATATTTGTATGATTCTATTAAATCATATTATTTTCTAATGTCTGTATGTCTCAACTTTTATTTAGAGGTGAAGTCACATTTCTCTTGCATCTAATTGTTTTCTTTATCTTCAATGTAAATCATCTTTATTGCATGATTTTGATGGCAATTGATCTATTAACTTGGGTTTATGGTTAATCATATAGAAAAAAACTAGCTAAAAGAGTAAATAGCAAGTTTAGATAAGAGTTTGCAGAGGAGAATAAAAGAAACATGGATTATGACTAAAAAAATCAGATCAATATCAGAATATTACAAAAAAGGCCAATATTATCTTAAACAAGTTAAAGGGTATGGGGGAGATATTATCACACTCCAAAGAGTGTGATGATTAAAAATTCCAGTGTCAGACTTTTGTTCTTAGATACTTCTTTACAATGTCCTTTTTTTTATGCAATGATCTATCTCAATTAGACATTAGATAGAACAGTTTGAGATTGATTTCTTTTATTGTTCATCAAAGCAAGTGTGGGTGTAGTGAAAATATAGAATGATTTTTATGCAAAAGTATAGGAAAAAACAAACTGTCATCTGAATTTAAGCTGATCAGACCTAGAAGAGATTTCAAATTAAATAAATCAAATTATATTAAGATTAAAAAAAAAAGTATTAGTGTTCTGTTATCTATATTGTGGATTAAGAAAATAACCTTGCTAATATAGATAACAGAATACTAATACTTTTTTAAAAAATTTTTATATAGCAGATCTACTTGAAAGTATCTTAGTTAAGCAATATTAGAGATTACATAGGTAAACAAAGCTTACTAAATTGTTTTAAATTGATCACATAGGAAAATAAGAACATTATTAAATTACTGGCATAATTTCTGTCAAATTGATTATTCATGCATGAATCAGCACTTTTGCCTATGATCAGAGTATAATATATGTACATTCTATCTGATTAATGTTTTTTGTACTTGTATTGAAATTAATCTTTTGTCCAAATTCTGTCAATTTTGGGAGGTGGTATTTATTCCTCTTTCTATGAGAGTTGGTTATAAATACTAAGTCCAGTTTATTATGGGGCCTTTCTAATATGTGTGGTTAGTTGCAGAAATTACAAAACCCCATCAGCCAACTTTTAACAGTTTATTAGCAACCTAAAGAGGAGAAATTCCATAGTTATAACACAAAGCATGCTCATATTGCGATGTTGATGACTGTCTAGAATTTATCATTACTCTGTATCAAGACCAGGTTATGTAACTGATATGATTTCATATTTAATATATCAGTAGATTGCTCAATTTCTTATCTACTAGCTACATTAGTGTCAACAAATGCATCCTGCATGCCAAATATTAGAAATTTTGTGATGTTTCTTAGTGAAGCTATGTTGCAAAAAATCAACTATTTATTTTTAACTTTATATAAACTTAAATTTATCCATCCTACTTTTTATCTCAGCAATAAACTCAGGTGGAATTCAAAATAATGTTTTTCTTATCTTGATTTTCAAGAAAGAAAATCATAAGGAAAAAGGTAATAAATTTGGTTTCTAACCTGGAAATTTTCTGTTAGACCTTGTACTTTATATGGTTCAACTAAACGAAATTTGATTTACCTAACTTGACAAACACAATTTGACATTATACTTACATTGTAAATCAAACCCCTTGCCAACAACTTAGTTTTTGAAATTCGCAAAAACTAATATGCTAAAAGCATGCTCTGAGATCACATTTGTAAAATAAAAAAAAAATTGATACATAAAGCTGTTCTTTTGTTGTGTTGGCAGACAGATAAAAAATTGATGAATTATATTAAGATGAAACATAATGCAAATTTAATATTGTTTACATTTGAAAAATCAATGTCCATGTTTAACAGTTGATTCATCAACTTCAACTTTGTTGTAAATTGTCAAGGAGGATATTTCTTCTATAGCAATATGAGTCTTTCAAGAAAGTCAATCATAAAAAAATTCAAATGTATGTAAATTTTATACCAACTTTATCTGGCAAGATTTTTTTGTCTCGTGTACCTCCACATCAAATATTCACAAATAACCTATTAGAATTAGATGAAACAATGAGATAAAATGCAAAAAGTAGATATATTTTTCAATTAACATCTGTTATCAGAAATGACTCCACTCAAGAATTTAAAGCTTTTTCAACAGCTGTATAGCTTGGAAAGGTATGAGGGATATATATATATTTTTTTAAATGTAAAAATAGTAGTTAAATGTTGATGAAGTAATGATTGGAGCCAGTAGATATTGTAATTTAATCATTGCAACCCTTTTTAAAATTAAAAAAGGGCTTCTGCTTGAGACTA
Organism: Sepioteuthis lessoniana; assembly: GCA_963585895.1. Taxonomy (NCBI): domain Eukaryota; kingdom Metazoa; phylum Mollusca; class Cephalopoda; order Myopsida; family Loliginidae; genus Sepioteuthis; species Sepioteuthis lessoniana. Next base: position 39,272 of record CAUZXS010004645.1, read on the forward strand.
AAATTCAAAAAATGATTCTTAATATATTTTTGTTGTTTAACCTTAAGTTGTTTTATTTGTTCTGGATAGGTTTACCCTACTTAAAATGTAGTGTGGATATTTATATAACTTGCATAATCTGAAGCATGTGGTCTAAACAGGAATGATCATCTGAAATGAATTTGAAAAATATATTATTAAAAAAGATATAGATTGTTAGAGTACATTGAAAGTCAACACTTTTCAAAGTTTTTAAAGTGACAAAATTTGAAAAAAAGCAATTATTAAAATAGAAACATTTTATATGCATCAATGTGTAAGGAGGATGGGATTTAAAAGCTTAAAACAAATCCTTCAAGTAATTATAACCTTACAAAAAAAAAAAGATTAAAAAAACGTTTTCTGACCTCGTCTAAAATATAAAGTATTGTTGGCTTTTGCTTTGAGAAAGATCTAAGAAGGCATTTGTCATGTAACAGTAGCTATAAAGAAAAGTTTAAGAAATAATAATGAATTTTTACTAAAGTCTTATGGCTCTGGCTCTTCTCAGAATTGGTTTTATGGTTTTTTTCTTGGAAAGACAGTTTGAATGACTATTACCATGTTTTCTTGTAATTAGTTGCATTATTGATTTATAGTCATAGATGACATAAGAAGTGAAAGTCTTTTAAGGAGTCTTTGTACCACTTCCATGGTGATTTGCCCTACTGATTTATGGAAAATTCATCAAACTTTTGCTAGACAATAATCTATTCAGAAATAATATTTTGTGGAATATGATCTCTATACTTGTGTTAGTCACTCTAGTGCATTCTGATAATAGTGCTGTGGTGGTACCAGTGGAATTATTAAAGTAGATGTAGATGACATTGGTTGATAAATCATGATTTGGCAGAATACCAATCTTATAATGCTTTCCATACTTGCAGCTTTACCAATCTTTAGCTGATCAATTGCTGCTGAAGTCTCTTGTGGTTTTGGTACCACACCCAGTTCCAATTTCATTGATTAGCACTGAAAATGTTATAGAAGTGCTCAGACAGGTGTTTTAAAATAAGATTATTGTTGGTAAGCAATTCAATCCTGTCTTTACTATGCAAGAGGCCCAGGATTTGTTACCAGTTGTGATTTCTCATTGTGGAGTACCTAAGCACTTTTTAAAGTCTCCAGGATGACAGTGTGATAGACACCTTTCATATCTCTCCTATGTACTAGAGCAGTGGTTTTCAAACTTTTTTTGCCACCACCCCCTTCACTTCTGGACCAAAATGCCAGCGCCCTCCTCTTCCAACAAACGCCAGAATGACGGTAATGTTAAATGTCATAAGAATTGGTTGATTCTTCAATCACAAACAGTTTGAAGAGTATAAAAAACAATTTTGACAAACAAAAATGTTTAACATTTATTTTTCAATCACAAACACCTTGAACTGAACATGAAATAAATTTTAAAACTGAACGAGTAATCATTAACAACTACCCTGCTTAATGAGATGGGTGGGCTTGGTGCATTGCAATCAAACTGTCAACATCAGGATGAAGGTTTGTTAGTCTCAGATCACCATGCTCTGTTATGTTGAGTTTGTTTCTTTGTTTGGTGAGGAGCCTGAACACAGTGCTGAATCCCCTCTCAACCAGGTAGGAAGTCGGAAAAGCAATGAAAAACAACTTGATGTCTTTCCACAGGGTTGGGTAGCATTTTGGGATTGCTGTTGGCATCCAAAAGGCTTGGTAAGAGGTTTTGAACTTTGGTTTCAGATCCTCGTCATTTTGCAAACTTACAAGTTCCTCTTCTAGATGGGTTGGCATCTCTGTGCTGGGTTCAGTAAACGAATCAATCACCCAACCTGGGATTTCAAGAGAAAATAGGTCGTTGAATCTGACTGACATATCCCTGTGGAGTTCTGCTAAATGAGCGCAGTACATGGCAATGTCATCGTCCTTCACTCCTGTTTTCTTCTCCAAGACAAACAAGGAAACTGACGGAATTTGCGGTGTCCAAGGTTCCTGCTGTAGAGCTGTAATTTTGAGAGGAATGCCGAGAAGGTGGATTTGGCTTTGATTAATGAAGTCTCATCACCTTGCAGCTGCAAATTCACTTCATTGAATTTGGAAAACATTTCAGTGAGGTAAGCAATATCTGTCTTACTTGATTTCAGTTTGTCGTAAAGCTCAGGGTTGGATTCTTGAAAAAAATTCTGAACACTGTTAAACTGTGTATAAAACCTTTTTTAAACAGTTACCTTTTGACAACCACCTAACTTCTGTATGGAGAAGCAGGCATTGAAAATCTTCATCATTTTCAATACACAGCTGATGGAACAATCGAGGATTGAGAGCATTCGCTTTGATTTTGTTGACTGCAGTAATCACAGTCGATAAGGATTCATGTAGCTTCTCACTCAAATTCCTTGCCACTAAGTGTTGTTGATGGATCATACGGTGAACTGTGAGGACTTTCGGAACAGCTTTTTTCAAATAACTTAGAAATCCATGGTGGCGACCAACCATGGACGGGGCACCATCTGTAGCACATGAGATAATGTTTGTAAGTGGAATGCTTTTTTCTGGAAATAGTCCTCCACAGCTTGATACACTGATTCTCCTTTGGTATCTGTTTCCAGGAGACGTGCAAACAATAATTCTTGACACAATGACCCACCCTTGATGAAGCGTACATATGCGAGAAGTAGTGATTTGTTTCCCGGAAGAGTGGATTCGTCCAATTGCAAACTGAACTTAGTTGTCATCAACATCTTACTGAGGGTCTCTTCGATGTTTTCAGCCATTTTGTCTACTCTTTGTTGAACTGAGTTGTCACTGAGAGGAATCGATTTTATGACTTGTTCAGGAGATTTTTGCAAGACTGTTTTAATAACCTCTTTAACTGCAGGCAGAATTAGTTCTTCTCCAATAGTGTGGGGCTTGCCAGCTTTCGATATCAGCAGAGAAATGTTGTAAGAAGCCTTCAGACTGTCATCTGAATTTTTCGATGAGGAAGTAAACATATTAATTGTTTTTCGCTTCAAAAATTGATCTCGAAGAGAATGAAAGAACACCAGTGTTTTACCAGATTTATCGGGATGAATCTTCTGTAAATGTTCAAGGAGCCTAGACGGCTTCATTGCTTCATTAGAAAAGATTTTCTCATAAACCAAGCACATGGGTTGTTGTGGATTGGTTGGTGATTGTATAAATCCATACTTCAAGTACTCCACAGAGTATTGCCTACACTTCTTTTTCGATGCTCCTGGGGTTGCCATGTATGTATGCTGCCCTTGCCAAATGTTAATAAACATCTTGCTTAGACAGCCAGAATAAACTCAAACTCACACATAAAGGAACACTAACTAATTTCAAAATTATGAAAGAGAAATTTATTCCAATGTGAGACAGGTAAATTTCTGAAAGAAAAAATAAAAACAAAGAAGTTTTCACTGCGACGAAGGGGAAGAAATAAGTAAAAATTTCAGGGGAGAAAGAGAAAGGCAAAGAAGAAAGAGAGGAAGGGAGGGAAAGTAAGGCGACTGTAACAAGTAGAATAATATTCCGATAATATTTAAATTTAAGGCATCAAGTAGGAAGTAAACATGGTGAGATAAGGCAAATGAAACATACCAGAGTCATGTTGAAGGGGTGACTGAAGCGAGAAGGAAAGAATGCGTGATGTCGGGAAGAAAAATGTTTGGCGGAATGGTTGAAAGTCCCGCCAAGAAGAATAAGTCTTGTAGCTTTTGCGATACCGAGAGTTTGGGATTAATTAATAAAGAGAGGATAAACTCCCAAGAGCAGAGCTTAAGGCAACCCGAAAGAGAAATTAAGAAGAGAAGAAATGAGAAATAAAAGTAACTGAGTTAAAAAGGGGCAAAAAGTTTAATGTCGCAGCAAGAAAACGGGAAGTAAACAAAGGGGAAAGCGGTGACCAGGGGAAAATTGTCCCTTATGAAGAGAGTTCTGGATACAGACGTGACACATACGTCTAGTTGCAGCAACTGGGGGATGCTTAATTAAATTGCCCCGTTTTTTCGGCCTTTCTACCTACACCAACGTCACATTTTACTGTAATTGGTCCAACGCCCTCTTCACAATTTCAACGCCCCCATCCGACTGTTTACTTGCCAGTGCCCCTCTGAAAGTTAATATCGCCCCCTGGGGGGTGGTACCACCCACTTTGAAAACCACTATACTAGAGTATAGTCTCAGGTGCCAAATTTTGAGCATGACTGCATTTATATAGTTTTCAAGCTGCAATAAGGTGTTAGTGGTGGAGAGTTCTTGTTCAGTAAAAAAAAAAAAATCAAGAAAAAGAAATTTATTGCATTACAAATATCTGAAAAACAAAGATTCAATTTACATTATTTTCACAACTCGGACTATTGTCCTCATCTTAGTTATTATATTCATACACACACAAAAAACAAAGCATATATGTTCTGGTTGAAGAAGCAGACAAAACAACATTCAGCTTAAAGCTCTTAAACATCATCTGAATCGTTTCATGGGACAGTGGCTGTGAGGATAAAAGTGCTGGTTAAGAGCTTTTAATTGGAGTCTACTTGGAAGTAATGAGTTTAGTCTCTTGGCTTGGGTTCAACAGAAAGAAAAGCAGTATTTACAAGGGTGAAATAACTAAAAAAGACATCTGAAGAAGGCTGGAGTGTACAATGACCAAAATGTGAATATAACAACTAAGATGAGAACAAGATGTAAATAATAAGTCTTCATCTCAGAAATTTAGAAAGGATTTTATCTATACTACTCTACTAAAGTTTGTGTGTGTGTGTGTCTCTCTCTCTCTAAAATTCATGGTCAAATGGAAAGTTCCAATAACCTGACATTTTTTTGCATAAATAGTGGCTTGAACTAAGGCTATTCTAAGATCATTTGTGGTTACTCAAAAATATATTTCTGGCCAAATAGAATGAGATAAACTTGGATGTGAAATACAGAAATGTTTTTTAACTTCAAAAGAGGTGAGATGGACAAGTTCAGATCTAACTTCTTAGATTAAGGACATTAATAAAAGCCAAAATAGTACCTGTACTTCATTTTGTTTCAAAAGATTTACATAAACTATCACCATTCTTATTCAGATGCAATCATTAGTTATAAGGAAAATTAGGTTAATAGGTGTACATATGATTATTGTGCCATAGTTAATGTTACCTCTTCAGGCTCTTTTCTTGGGTAATGCTGGGAACTTCTATTTTTTTCTCTGAAGCAATAAGATAAAAAGAATCCTTCATATAAGAATTATATAGATGTAATTTTATATGAGGAATGTGAAGGTATAATATCATGTCCTAACTTGTATAAAGAGTTGACTTATCAAGCAAAAAATACTATGAAATAAAAAAAATATGTCCCTTGGTGTAATATTTAACAGGGTTAATTTAAATGTTTATAGCCAGCATTTTATGGTTGCTCTTAGCAAAGGTTTAGGCTTCTTTATATCTATAATACTATCCTGCAGTTGCTTTGTAATTCTGATCTTCTCAAAATGGCAATCAGTTGATTTCTGTATAATTAGTTGTGATCAGCTTCTATTGATGTTGTAACATCTTAATATTTGAAATCTTTTTATATATTTCTATTTTTGTATATTCAATAAGTAGGGTCATTCCAGATACTATCACCCAGGGTCTGTCCCAAAGGTCCTCATTTATTTTTTTCCAAAATTTCTCTATTTGTATCCATGTGACAAGTAAATCCTGAAAATTGTAGTACAATAGCATAAATAATTTTTATCTTATGAGCATTTAAAATTTTTGGGAATTTCTGAAAATTTCCACTGATATTTTTTTTCTCCAATTTTGGATGCTTGCATTTTGAAATTGGGTTTGCTAAAAGCCTTGATATAGTTATTTTTCTTATCTCTCTCCTAAAGTGTTTTAAAATCAATTGGTTTAACTTAGATCCCTTTGAAAAATCAACAATAAAAAATCTTAAAAAAACACTCTGAGGGACAATTTTCAAAAGAATTCATTTATATTTGCTTTTGCTCCAAGACCATATATGTTTAAAACATTCCATCTACAATACTCTATTTGGTGTAGTCAATCAAACAACCAAAACTCATTTGATTTAGAAGTATCTTTCATCCTTAATGGAGAGCTTGACAATATAAGAAAATAAAACATCTGGAAAATATTGAATATTTTTCAATTTTTGGATCTCTATAATTCTATTGTATCAAAGTTTTTATCTTGACAGCATATGATGCTAAATACTTTGTAGATCTTTTTTAAGAATATTTTTTTTTTCATCACTTATAGTATTTGGACTATTATCTTGATCTTTATTGTTATATTCACAATGTTTTGGCTGATGCATCCTTCAACCTCTTTCTGGTGTCTCTCGTCGAACTTGGAGCTTACACGGAACTTCAAACTGAATCCTTTATTTAATCGACAGGGGTAGATTGTTATAATTCTGTTAGCCGTAACCAGATACAAGTATTGAGCTATAGTAAGTATTCCTTGTAATTTTTATCTGTAGTCAGAATTGAACCTACAACCTTCAGATGATTTCACTTAAAAGTTCATTAACCAGATGTGTATATCCATTATGCTATGTGTCCTACTGGACAATTCAAAGTGAATTTTTGGGACTTATAAACCTAATGTCTTTATTAACATTATGAATTACTATTATTATTATGTAGTATTATATTATGCATGATTTTTACCTTAGCTCATATTGCAATTAATTTTTTTTTTTTTATCTAGTCTTTTTCATTTTTCCATATTATAGTCATCTCTATTCTTGGTCTACTCAGTAGCCCAACATATGTGCTGCTTCTTTAAAACATATTATTCTCTAATATTCTTCCTTATCTATTATTTTGACTTCATCCCACAAGGGCAAATGGTTTCCCTTTTCTTTCCATATATGGTCAGCCATACCTGATTTTTTGATTTCACCTCAAACTACTGCTTTTCAATGTTCCTCTGGCCTTATTTTTAGTGGGCAGCATGTCTGGGCTTTGAATACTTTACCCCAGCTGCATGGGATGGAATATATGCAATTCTTGGTCATGTATTCTTTTGGGGGCTTGACTCAGAAAAGATATTTTTGAAGAGTTGAGCCACTCCTGAATATTGTCCCCATATCATATGGACTATATATCTTTTGAATCTTTTTGGTTAAGCCTTTGACATAGGGAAAACAGACTATGGTGAGTTTTTGAATATTGTTCTCTGTCATTTGATCCAGATTTCTTGGAGCCAATGTTATGATCTCTGGGTAGTTGTTGTAATGGAGTTTGTTTCTTAAGCTATTCATTTCTTCTTAATATACATTGCTGTCAATACTCTAAGGTTTTTGCTCAATGTTGTAGACAACAAACAGTTTTTTTATAATATATGGATAATGGAAGTTGAAGTACTGTTTGGGGAAGGTTGGCTTTTGATACATGGAAAACCAGAATCCTTGCTCTGTGCATCTAGGAAGGATTATTTGTTGTCTTTGTTCTTTCTCTCTAGTGAACTGTATAGATAGTTGGATTGAGCTCCCATGACCCAGTAGTGTTTGAATGTCTTCTTGATTTAGCCAGAGAATGAATGTATCATCTACATTTGTAATTCATATTGAAAGCTGTAGTGATGTAGATCCTAATGCTACTTCTTCAAAGTATTTCATGTATACATTGGCCAATACTGGGGACAATAGTGATCCCATAGCCAGTTCTTATTATTAGTATATATTGGACCACATCCTGAAGTCAGTCATTTCCACAAAGGAAGTCAACATCTCTATCAGATTATTTATTAGGATACAGGTGCGTTCTTCTAGTAAGGGGTCTGCAGCTAACTTATCCTGTACTATTATTATTGTCTCATCAGTGGATGCCCTCAGGAACAAACTTACATCTAGACTCAGCATCTGTTGTAATGAATGGGGACTTTACTAATTTTTTTCCATGAGGTGGGCAGATTTCTTGACAGATGATGGCTTACCTGTTAGTGAAGTGATTATCTCTACAAGGAAGTGATTCAATGGGTGACATGCTGAACCTCTGTTGCTGACAATGGGTCTTAATGGAATACCATGTTAGAAATGTTAGAAAGACCATACATGTGTGGTAGCTTGCTAATAATTTGCGATAGCTATCTGTATTTCATTCGTGGTATGAGATCTTCGTTTTTAGTAAGGATCTGTGACAGCTTCCTTTCAGTCTTCAGGGTCGGGTCCGTTTTTACTTTACAATAGTCCCCTTTGCCAATCAAGTCTGCCAATTTGTTGGAGTATTCCACCTTATCCATTACCACAGTGGCATTGCGTTTGTCTGGTGGTAGAATTATCATATTTTCATCACCCTGTATTGATTTGATTGCCAGTCCTTTGAGATGTTTGGTTTTGGAGGATTTGATTTCTCTAGTACATGTCTCACTTTTCATCTTAACTCATCTGCTCAGGCCTTAAGAATTTTCAAGCCTGCCTCCTTGATTGGAGCTATCAAATCAAAGTAGGGGATCCGCTTGGTGGTCATGGCGAAGTTAAGACCCTTGTTGAGCACTGACTTCTCAGAGGTTGTTAACTGGCACTTACTGATGTTAATGGCCTTCACTGGTGAGTAGTGGAATTGATCTTTCATACTTTGGGTTTTCATCTTTTCCAACTTCATAATTTGGCGAGATTTGACCTTGTGAAATTCCTGCTTGTAAAATTTGTCCAGATATTATTACATTTGAGTTCTGTCTTCAATCAGTTATATTCTTTCCAAGAATGAAGTAATCTTGCTTGAGATTTCAGACTAATTGATGTTTCCTCCAACAGTTACTGCCCTATTGGCTGGGGCTGTAGAATACGCCGACTACATCTCTACAGAGGGGTAAGACCTCCACCCCCAACAAGTGTCCTGGATATGACACTAAACAATCTCATGGGGAGGCTTCCGTAATACTAGACCTTTGGGAATGCGGAGTACCCCTTCATTGCCATTGCTCCCAGGTCCACTCTGGCCCCGAGTGGTAGCACTTGACAGGGTCCTAATCTATGGGTCAAATAGAATGATTTGACATCTCAACTCTGTTCAAACAAATGACTTATGCAAAATTGATTTGTTTGAAAAAGAACTGTTTGATCATTCAACTGTGAGCAAACAAGCGACGGATTTCAAATTGAATTGTTGGTGATAGATAGCAGTACTCAAAACCACTGTGTACAAACAAATAACTAATCCACCCTGTTGGCTGGGGCTATAGAATACACCGACTGTACCTCAGTAGGGAGGGTAAGACTCCCTCCTTAAAGAGGACACCCGTTGGCTGTGGATGGTGACCTGTGATGCTTTAGGACGGGATCCTGGTAGCTGAGCGGTCTGTGACCTAGTTGCCTAAGTGGCCACAGGATTAGCAACACTCCACTTTGGCCCTTGCTGGGCTAGATGGGTGATCGGAGAGACCCGATTTGATCAATAGGCTGGTCATGTCAAGCCCTCTTTCGGAGGCCTGCAGAAGACTTTTGTAGGTCTCCAAAGCAGAAAGCGGTGGCTGCAGAGTTAATCACGCTGAAGAAAGACCTATGTTTCCCCTTTTTATCTCTAGGTGAGTAATAAACGTGGGAATGAAAACCTTGAGATCCCAAATTCCTCAGTGTGAGTATACTGAATGTGTAGCCCTGATTTGTCAAGGTGAATGGGTTTCCTCTTTGACATTTCCCTTCATAGGTCTCCATGGTGGGTGGGAACTCATTGAACTCTGCAAAAATCCCTATGGATACAAAACAAAACCAAAACCCCATCGAAAAACCCCAAAATTAAAGCACCTGCATGCAGAGTCTGACTCTGACAATGACTCTGACCAGACCCTTTTCCCAAAATTTATCATGCTGGAGTCAACAGAGGATGCCCCAATCACATAGTTGTCTCCCTTCATTATTGAAAAAACCCTTAGCAGTTTAATAAAACCAAAATCTGTAAAAAAAATTAATCAACAATACCCTGCTGGTAGAAGTGCAAAAAAAGCTTTATCAGACCTACTACTAGAACAGAAATACTTTCACAACCTAAAAATAAAAGCTTACCCCCACAACTCCTTGAATTTGTCAAAGGGTGTAGTGAGAAGCCCAGATCTCTCTACTGAAATGAAAATAGACTACTTAATAACAAAAGTTGAAACCTATATTCCAAACCCACTGAGATGCCACAATTGCCTAAAATTTGGGTATCACAAAGAAAAGTGTACCAGACGTCCAACATGTAAGAACTGCAGAGAAACTGGAAACCATATTGTGATGTTGAATTCTACTCTGACCTAAAGAGATGGACATCTCGGTCATTGTCCTCTGTAGAAGGCTGTTACGTAGAATGTGTATCGCCAAGAGCAGCCTGGCACTTGACACTCCACAAAAATAAATCCAGTCAAGACTCCTATTTCGGGCGTATGAGAAAAAAACAAATAATGTGGATGCTAATTCGAGGTTAGACTGGTCTCAGATATCGGTAACGGGTTGCCGATTCACTTTCACATACACCACCAAGTCCTTTGTCCCTTACCCCCTCATATCACAGAGGAACTTCTAGGTTAGATAATATTAACTGTAAACAGATTTCCAAATCCTCTTGTAATGTTTAAGGAGGCAATAAGACGTTTAGCAAGAATTAATGAAGGCGGTATGAGGCCGAAACAAGATACATGCAAAAAGTCAGATCATCAGAGGAAAGAACACAATCAAAACATTTCAACACAAAGGTGCATTTAAAATCTAACAAAATTTTAATATGCGACGATCAAACAAATAATAATGAGATTTAAGAAACAGTTCTTTTTTTTTCTTTTCTTTTTTCTTTTTAAAATACCAACAATATTAAGCCAATGGGAAAACATCAAACAAAAAGTCTCTCAACAGTCCTTTTTCTTCTTTTTTTTTTCTCTTCTTTGAGTAAAAGTGTCTAAGCTGCCAGACTGAGGCATGTAGCAATGTTCATTCAGCGAATTTAACTATTGGTGAAATAGAACATTTCTAGTTTCTCTGAATACATACAACTTTCCAATATTTAAGATTTGGAAAAGGAAAACGGTTTGAGCTGTACTTATCTTTGATGAGTTTTCAATTTTCAGATTTTCTCTCTTTTTTTTACGGGTGATAATCTTTTCCCAGAGCTGGCTGAACTCAGCAATCTTGTTGCAATGCTGGATTTATCCAAACTTCAGATTTTACTCTTTTTACGGGTGATAATCTTCTCCAGGAGCTGGCTGAACTCAGCATGTTGTTCTAACGCTGGCTTTGTCTAAACTGAAGATTCTCCTTCAAATTTCTCTAATGTGTGCCAGCCTTTTTGGTGCAAAGGTTCTGTTGAACAGCCATTCGACTTCTCTTCTTCCACCACCTCGCTGAATCACGCCACCCGATTGATCTTGACTTTAGTTTTAACAGACTAAAGTGCAAAGGGTACAGATAGCTTACCCTTTCTCTCACATACCTCTTTAATGGTCAGTCCCTGTTATCCAATCTTTCTTAATGCCTGTTGATTCAAATGAAGAGGGGTAAGGGTATTGACCTATCCTTTACTCTCTCTCTATAGCATACCACATCACAATATAGACTGTCAACATCCCCCAAAATGTGCAAACAGCAAACAAAATTTACTCGGCACATTCTAAAGAATGCGAATTATAGAAAAAAGAATACTAGAAGTGAAACACACAAAAAATATATCCTACCCTGAGGCAAGGAAGTTCATTGAAAATTCTCTAGCCACAACTACCTATGCAAACATAGTCAAATCCACAAACAACTCTACCAAAAATCAACAAATGATGACTCACTTTGACATGATAAATCTAATAAAAGAATTGAAGACACTACTTGAATTACTAAGGAAACCTTGACAACTAAGCCCCATGCTGGACCAGATTCAAAGAACCTTCACTCGCACAGCAATGAAACTGAAGACCCCCCCCAATAAACCAAACAAAAACAAGCTCCAGGCATCCCTCCCATCACTACAAAACCCAACAATCTTCCACCAAAAAAATTGGACAACACTGAAAGCCTACTGCTAACCCCCAAAAAGAGATATCCTTGGAAGAAGGAATCTAACAAACATAAACCACAAAACTCACTAATAGAAACTGAAAACAAATTTGAACTGATGGAAACAGAGAGCCAAGAAAGCCCTTCAAAACAGAGAAACCCTAAATACCCTTAAGACCTCAAAATCAGGTTGAAAAGCCTAGAAACTTTTGAAATCACTGAATTCAGCCAAATGAAAAAACAAAACACTAAAACCAAAACTACACCTACACAAAATACATATCAAACACACAAAGATTAAAAAAGCATGACCCATATAATAATTCAATCGAACTGCTGTGGCTACAAAGCAAATTATGACAAGCTACGTCTGTTAATAGCCAAACTCAACCCTACCGCCATATGTCTCCAAGAAACCTTCAAAAAACATAGTGACAAACTAAACATAAAAACCTTTGAACAGTATAACTACATAATTGATACCGAACAAAGAGCTTCAGGTGGAGTATCAATTGTAATTAGGAAAGATATCTCCCAAAATAAAATCAGCATCAACACTCACTTGCAAGCAATTGTAGTCTCAGCAACCCTATATAAAACTTTCACCATCTGCTCACCTCATGGCCCCATAAATGAATTAAACAATCTAATAGAACAACTCCCTTAGCCATTTATCTTGATGGGAGATTTTAACAGCCACAATATAATATGGGGAAGTAAAATGACAAACAAAAGAGGCCAGATCTTAGAAAAAATCATTAATAGCAATAATTTATGCCTCCACAATCAGAACTCTGACCCACCTCAACCCATCCTCAGGTTCATTTTCTGCCATCGATCTAACCCTCAGTGACCCATCAATCTTTACAGATTATAATTGGGGAGTATACCTGCAGCAGTGACCACTACCTAATAATAATTGAAAACGCAATAAAAAAAAAATTAAGAACCACAAATAAAACCTCCACGATGGAATTTCATAAGAGCAAACTGGAAATCCTACAAAAAACTATGCCTTACCACACTAATCCCAGAATCAAATACAACTCAAAAAGAACCCATAATATATTTTACCAACACCTTCATTAACATAGCAAATAAAACCATCCCCAAAACCACAATATCTTCAAAACACAATAAACCATGGTTCATAGAAGAGTGCAAAAACATAAGAGAACGTCAAGCAACTCTCAGGAAATTCAAGACAAACCCCTCATCAGAAAATCTAAACAAATACAAACAACAAAGAGCAAAAACCCAATGTATCATCAAAGAAGCTAAAAGATCCTCCTGGAGAACCTTCATTTCGAAGATAAATTCTAATACAAATCCAAAAAGAATTCGGGACTTTATAAAGAAAATAACAAAAAAAAAACACCAACAACCCTCTCTCAAGGAAACACAAAAGCCACAAATGAAAAGCATGTAGCCAACCTGATTGCAGAAAATTTTGCTTAAGTGTCATCTACAAAAAATTACTCGAATCAATTTAACTCAATTAGAATCAAAGAGGAAAAGAACAAAATAAAATTCACCTCTGATGATACTGACAGTTATAACCAATCCTTCATCCTAATCAAACTCCAAAACTCAATATCCAAATCTAACAACTCAGCCCCTGGTCCAGATGAAATTCACTACACCCTCCTCAAAGAACTACCAACAATATCTCTAAAATATCTTTTAGATATATACAACAATATCTGGATCTCTGGCAACATCCCTACCATATTAAAGTAAGTTATAATCATTTCTATCCTCAAAAAACAAAAAGATCCAACAAACCCTACTAGTTGTAGACCTATAGCTTTAACAAACTGCACCTGCAAAACCCTTGAAAGGATGATCAATCTAAGACTAACATGATTCCTTGAATCCAACAACCTCCTCTTAAACCTACAAACAAGCTTCAGAGCCAAAAGAAGTACTATATACCAAATAATCCATATAGAAACTTTAATCAGGGAAGCATTCATCAAAAAAGAACTTCTGGTTACAGTCCTCTTTGACCTAGAAAAAGCCTACGATACAACCTGGCCATATGGCATACTCAAAGACCTCGGCCTTCAAGGCAGACTCTCCATTTTCATAAAACACTTCTTAGAAGACTAGACCTTCCAAACATGGATAAATAATACACTCTCCAATCCAAAACAACAAGTAATAGGTGTACCCCTAGCCCACTGATAAATATGGCCCAATATGTCACATTTACAGGCTGATTTCTTTTATTGCCAATTTATGTATATGTTATCTGAAAATTTTAAGATTGTGCAAAAATACATAAATATTTTTTTTCCAGAAAATTAATAATAAAATATTTTAGGCAAACAAACAAATATTAATAAAAAAAAATGCAGTAATACAAGAACGTAAATTAAAGGAATTTAACATTTTCTCTTCAAAATGTATTTTCTTTTGACCTTTGTCTTTTTTTAAAACATTCCACAGTATTCTTTCAAACTTCATCTGATAAAATTTTTGTTTATTGTTGTAAAATATATTTACGATAATTTTTATTGCAAATATAAGTCCTTTTTCAATGTGTTTTCCACATGTAAAACTATATTTTGGAGAATATATTCCCAAAACTTGTTCTGCAGACACTCTTGTTGTGGATTCATGATTTTTTACTATAAATTGATCTGCACATTAAAGTATAGCAAAACAAGCACAAACAAACTCCACCATTTGTCTAGATGAAACAGTAAGACCTCCACGAGAAAGTAAGTCAAAATATTCCTTATCCGTAGCCTTATCACTATCATTGCCTACCATGATCAAGGAACACATTTCACATTGAAAATGTTTAATTTATTTGTGATATATCCAGAAATTGTATATGCTACTTCTTTGCCGTCTAGTAACAATAAGAGCTTATCTATTTGTGATTCATGCTGAGCCAAAATGTTAAATATTTTGTCATTTTTTTGAACTGGCTTGAGGTTTTCCTCCAAAAAGTTGATGTTTTGTTTTAAAAGAGACTGACAGGTCAATATTCTCTCAGTACTCAAGACTTCTCAAAGACTCACCAAAACTCTACCACCATTCATCTGCCGATATTGGGGAAAATCTATTTTCAAGAGGGTCACTTTGAAACCTACGGGTGAAAATATACTCATTCCCTTCATCTAAAAGTTCTTGCATAAGCATAGCCTATTCTCTCAAAGTTATAACAAAAGCTTTGAAAGTTTGCTTTGTGAGACAAAAATCTGAAATTTGTGCCCAAGAGTCAGTCCAATCAGGTAATCTTTTGTCGAAATCAATTTTTCCATCATTTAAAATGACTGCATTGTTCAAAAAATTAGGTTTGAGCTTTTTTCTTAAATTTATTAATGTCCACCAGCATGATATCAATCTAAGGAAGTTTGACATGTCAGCTCGATCAGGAAAATAGCTCTCACAAGCTGCAATAGTTGTCTCATGAAAAATGGCAACAGCTAAATTAACATTTTGTTTATTGTCACTAGGATGCAATGCTTTGAATGTTAGCTTTGGAGCCTTGCGTGATTTAGCATTTAGAGCATTATCTTTGTTATATACTTTGTGTAAGTCAGACCAAGCTATATATCCCTCCTTAGAGGAGACAGAAATATTTGAGATCTCAAATGTAAAAGCAGGAAATACAAATTTCTTTTTGTTTAGTTTACTAAACAAAAAGAAATTTGTATTTCCTGCTATATTTTAATAAATGAACAGAATCAAAAAACAAATATTTTGTGGGGAGGATTAGGAAGAGTTATATAATGCGTTTTGTCCCCCTCAAATTTATCAAGTAAAATGTTAAAGGCATTCACATTGGCTGAATGATTGTCTGTAACAACAGCCCTAATAAAAAAATCCAGAATTTATCAGTTGAAAAATACATTTCAGGATTTCCCGCGAAAGCCACTCACCATTTACTGTTACTTCAGGACAGGCTTTAACAGCTGACAATACTGTTTGTTTTTTTTTTTTTAGACCAGTAATCATGAATACCATTATTCCTTTATGAAGCTCATCATTTTCATTTGCACCAATATACTCCCCACCATGAAATTGTGTTCCTTTTTGAAGGTACATTTCATCAACTAATAAAACAGTCCTGAGAAAGATGACCTTTTTCCAAGAGTGATTTTACTGCTGTAATTGATCCCACACCACCACTTTGGATTTTTTCTAATAAAGAAAAAGATGGTAATGGAAATTTCTCCAGAAGTAATTTATAAGCTTGCATTGATGTATAGCGCAGTAGTATTAGGTCTGCAGAAAATGGAGGACGGCCTTTTGGTTTATAATGTCTTTTTTGTAATTCATTTAAAATCAAGCATGGGTTTTCTTCCACTACGTTTTTAAGCATTTTTTGTTGAACAAAAATATCACAAAAATACTTTAAAATTCAATATCTAAATGCAATTAATGCATTTGTAAAAATATGTAAGAAGGAGTTTCAAAAACAAAACAACGCTTATGCAATTGAAAATCATTCAAGTGAGATCACTCTTGATTGCTAATTATTTATTGTTTTAATTTTTGATATAAAAGTGTAAACATGCATTTTAGTGTTGAAAACATATTTAGAAATTGAAATAGGTTCTGATAAATTCTCTTGAAATTTATAAATCATTTATTTACGTTCAGAAAAAAGGTAATTTTTAAAGTTACGCCCCTTTTTAAATTTTTAATTACCTAAGCGGTCAATCTGTTGATTGTTTTTAGTTTCAATTTCAATTGGCCTGTTACAAATTGGCCTTTAATGTGACATACAGGGACATGTTTATCAGTGGGCCTTGGTGTGATCCTATTCATGATTAAAATAAGTAAAATAACAACCTGCCCCCCACCCCCGAAATCAACAGATCATTATAAGTTGATGACTTCCTCATTTGCTACAGTTCTAAAAACATGGTCACCATAGAAAGAAAAATGCAACAATGCATCAACAAGATATTAAAATGGACCATGAAAAATGATTTTAAAATCTCTAGGAATAAAACCAAATGCATGCATTTCTGCCAAATCTACAAAATGCTTAATCAACACACCCTAACATTAAATGGCTCTGAAATACCCATAACCTCGCAATATAAATTTATGCATTACTCTTGACCCAAAACTCTTTCATCCCACACATTAAACAACTGAGGATCAAATGCAACCAAAATATCCAAGTCCTGAGAACCATAGCCCATACTGACTGGGGTGCTGATAAAAAAAAAAACCTAACCAAACTATACAGATGTCTAATACGATCAAAACTTGATTATGGCTTGGCCTCTCCAATTGAAAGGTTATACATAGAAGCTAATGAACCCCCACTTTCCTTGAGAAGATATAAACTTGGACTCCTATACTATATTAAACTCATTTCATGCCCCCAAAACCCTGCATCATGGAAATAAGTTACAAGAACTTTTTTTGAAAATAAAGAAAAGGCCATTAAACCTTTTAATTTAAGAATTCAAACCTTCTTAAATGAAATCAAATCAATCCCAAAATGATATATAATACAATACTCCTCAAAACAGTACCATGGACCATAAACCAACCAACAATAAAGCTAGACCTAACCAAACTTTCCCAAACCAAAACACACCCCCATCACCTTCCATGAGAACTTCCTCAGCATCCATAACAACTTCCCAGACCACCACTACATCTATACAGATGGATCCAAACAGGGAATGAAAGTTGGTACTATTTACCCAACCCCTCCGCTCGGGCAGGATATGACACAAGGTCAATTTTTTAAGCGGAGTTTAACAGGTTTGAATTCAGAGTTTTCCTTCTCCTAGACTAGTTGCCTCACCAAGGCTGAAGAACCTAGTCCGTCCTACTATTTATCCATAGCTGGAGGGAGAATAAGGGGGTTCATACCTTTCCCAAGGGTATTTGCCCGAAAGTGAACGTAATAGCGCGACTGGAGTACGAACTCGCGTACTACGATTCCGCAGTTCATCGCTTTAACCATTACACCACGAGGACACCCCCATGAAATGAAAGTTGGTTGTGCTGCTGTCTTCCAAAACCAAGAACTGTTAAAACGTCACCCAAATGAATCATCAATCTATAGTGCAGAAGCTATTGACCAAGCTATGAACATTATAGCAAATCACAAATCCTTTAAATTTATCATCTATAAAATAATAGCATCATTCTTACTTGGATACCAAGCCACATTGGCATACAGGGAAATGAAGGAGCAGACAAAGCTGCTAAAAAAGCACTCCAGACACGTATATCCAATATTAAAATTCCATACACTGACCAAAAACCACTTATTAACAAATTTATACTCAAGAAGTGGCAAAAATCTTGGGATGATCAAACACAGAACACGTTCCACCATATTCAAGATACCATAGGTGAATGGCCAGCAGGCTTCTGAAGAAATAGAAAAGAAGTGATAATCGTATTGGTTACACCCACATTACCCATTCATACCTCCTAAAAGGAGAAGATCCCCTCCCAGTATGTTCAACATGCAAAGTACCTCTCACAGTCAAACGCACTTTCATAAACTGTGAGATGTTTGGACAAATTCGCCCAAAACATTACCAAACAAACAATTTAAAGGATCTCTTTAAAAACTTCAAACCAGAGGAAATCTTAAGCTTTCTAAAAGAAATCAACCTCTTCCTCAAAATCTTGTTAAATGTAATAAAACATAACCAAAACTCATACCCTAGAACCTAAAACATTCACAAAAAACACCCAGTTTAACCCTTCTGGCATTAAATAATATGCCGTTAAACATAACTGAAACTCCAACAGTTATTGGGTATTCTATCTCAGACCAGCTCATGTCCTACTCTTTTTGTGACCTTTAGTGCTCTCCTGGAATTAACCAGTAGTTTCAGTGTTAAGCCCAGTAGAACTAGCTTAAGATCTTGGCATCTGTATAGGAATATAAGATGGTTTGTCATTCATGCCAATTTTTCATTTAGTCTTTCTAATTGTTTCCATTGATGTATAATATCGGGTCTGTACTGATTGGATATTATTTATCTAAATTTTTGAGTTGAAGCTTAATAATTTTTATCATTCAGACTATTGTGTCCTTTGGCCTTCTTCAGGTGTTTCTTTGAACCAAACTCTTTATTTAATCCAATGAGGTAGGCTCAATCATGACTACAGGTAAAAATAACAAGGAATACTTACTATAGCTGAACACTTGTACCTGGTTATGCTTAATGGAATTAGAACAATTTATCCCCGTGGATTAAATAAAGGGTTCAGTTTGAACTTCCATGTAGGCTCCCGAGTGCTACAAGAGACGCTAGAAGAAGGCCAAATGACACATTAGCTGAAACATTGTGAATCTATATAAATGTAAATGTTTGTTACTAACCGATAATCTCCAGTTTTATACCACTAACTGGTTTAAAATTTTCAGAGAGTATTTTATTCGAATTCAGGAGTGTTTTTATAGACTTATTATCCAAAAATATTACAATAATTAAAAAAAATATTTTTAATAAGTCATTTTTCTCCGAGAAAATCCGAACGCGAATAATGATGGAAAATATTACTTCCATTTTCCAAGAATTTGTAGGGAGCGACTAAATAAATAAGAAATCTAAAATTAAAAATAAAAAAGATAAATGAATAAATAAAAAGAAAACTATTAAATTTGCAGAAAACTCCCAGAGGTCTATAACGGGAAAAGGGGATGACGCATGCGTAAAAGAAAAAAGGCTTTCCTTTTGACAAATGGAGGAAAGTAATCTTTCTCTTTCAGGCAGTGTCCGTCGAACCAACAACACCATTTTGCTGTCTTGTGTTTCGGGCACCACGCACACGTCTTTGGTAGCAGTCCTCTATCGGTCAGCATTATGCTGAAATATACCAGACCCACAAATGAACTGTAAACTAACTCTTACCGGACTTTGACAAAACTTCCAAAAGAAAACTAACCCTTATGGAAGCCCGAAATACTAAATGCGGACACATACATAAATGAAACAAATTAATGTATTTTTGACACCTTAAACTGGGGGATTCAACCATTTCAATGTATTCAGGAAAAAAACCCTCATCCACAGAATGGTTGTTGAACCCAGTAAATAAAGGAAAGTATAAAAGAAACGGCTTCGTCTCTTATCTATTTCTATCTTTTCTTTTTGTATATTTCTTTTAGGGCTTTCTTTGGGCAAGGCATTGCGCCAGCCAGTCTACGTGTGGGGTAAAATAACAACCAAAATATGGAGTCAGATATCTAACGGCAACACAGGTTTGCCCCTAACCCCTGATTCCTCAGCCACTCAAACCTCACAAATTTTACACAATTTTTTTTCTGCTTTATTGGTTGACAGAGACACTAAACTTTTTTCTGCTTTATTGGTAAACAGAGACACTAAACTTTAAACCATATTTCGTTGGTTCAGTAGTAAGTAAATTTTTTTTTTTTTATTCTAACGAATTGTTTACAAAATATTTTCTTATATTTTTTCAACATTAACGAAAGACATCCATTAAAAAGTTTTCTTTCTTAAAACATATTTCGTTGGTTCAGTAGTAACAAATTGTTTACTAAATATTTTATTTTCTTTTTTCATTATGACATTTTTTTCTCTTATTTCTTTCGTTTATTATTATAAGACACTAAACTTTAAACCATATTTCATCAGTTCAGTAGTAATGAATTGTTTACTAAATGTTATTTTCTTTTTTTGTTTAAATTCAACAAAAGACATTCCTTAAAAAGTTTTCTTTCGTTAATAAACTTTAAGCCATATTTCGTTGGTTCAGTAGTAAGTAAATTTCTTTTTATTCTAAAAACTTATTCTTAAATTTTTTCTTCACTATTGATATCCCATTTATTTTGTTTAATAAATATTTTATGGTGTGCCAATTATCATGTTGCGAAATATTAACCAGCCCAAGCTTTGTGATGGCACATGTCTTTCAGTAAAATAATTAATGACCAACATCATAGAAGCAAAAATTTTGACAGGGCCTTTAAAAGGTGAAGATGACCTCATCTGTGAATTCCTATGATTCCAACAGATATGTCATTTCAATTTAAGAGATTGCAATTCCTAATTCGATTGGCATTTGCAATCACGATCAACAAAGCACAGGGACAATCTTTAGAATTGTGTGGCTTATATTTACACACTGATAGCTTCTCACAAGGGCAATTATGTGTTGCCTGTTCCAGAGTCGGCAATCCAGACAATCTCTTTATCTACACGGAAACTGGAACTACCAAGAATATTGTGTATCCACAAGTATTGGAAAATCAAACATATTAGAAACATGCATTTTCTTTTTTATTCCCATTTAAACAAACTGAGCCATAGCAACACGTGGCCTGGTACAGCTAGTATAATAATAAAGATGAAGACAATATTCTGAATACTCTAAGTGATAAAAATCATCGAGCTTCACCTAAAAGATTTAGACAAATATTGTTTTTTTTTTTTTTCCAATTTGAATTGTGTTTGTGTGTATATATATATGTGTGTGTGTGTATGTGTGTGTGTGTGTGTATGAATAATAAAAAATCATTTCCCATAAATAATTACTTTTCAATATCTCCTTCCTTGTCAATACACCTAATATTTTTCTATTAATTGTATAGATCAAACATTATTCAATGGAAACTTCAGATCAAAATTTAGCCAAACTGTAAAATTCTTGATTTATCTTATATTTTGAATTACTTGTATAGAACTTAATCTGTAATATATTACAATTAGAATCTTAACTGTATGTTCTTAATAAAACAGACCATTTGAATATATTTGATGAAATATTTGACTTAATTTAATCTAATTTTATTGTTTATACTTTGAAATATTCCTTAAAAATTCAATTGCTCAGATGAAATAAGTGAAAGAAGGTGGGGACAGTATACCACCTCGGCAACAAAAGAACACGTGGAATCAATTTCTTCTTATGGTTTCGCAAATATACAGGCTTGATATAATCTTTCATATACAGTCGTGTCTGCCAATGTGCTTCAGCTGCAGTACAAATCTCTTGGTAAATATTCCTTTTTCTCTTCCTCAACAATCTTCTCCAGCGGTCCTGTATCCAAGCTCGTCTTGTGTTGTAGGTCGCTGAGACTCAAATGATACCGCCTCTGGTGCATTCAGGCAGGACTTAGGTAATCATGCCAAAATGCCACATCCAGGTCAATCGCACAATGTGGTAATTTACAAGCACACTTACGTCAAACACGATTCATGATCGGGAGGATGCGAGTTCAATCTTCCCAGTCACACGCTTTGAGCTGCCGCATGCGTAATTTCTCTCACTACAACTGACTATATATCTGTTATTATAATTCATCAAATGTCTCTTTTGTCTATTTGTTTGTAATCAGATAACTCAAAGATAGCAAGAGCTTTTTATACCAAACTTAGAATGAGTATTTGACACTGGAGTATGTTTTTAACACATTAGTTTTTGAAAATTCCAGAATGTTAAAGCTTTTATTAATGAGTTCAATTTACAATGTCAGTATAATGTTAAACTGGACTTTTATTTTATATCAATGACTAAGCTAAATCCTTATCTTTTTTAACAATTTAAAGCAGACATGAAGCTGAAAATTTCCTGGTTAGAAACCAGTTATGACCTTTTATCTATGGTTTTTTTGTCACTGGAAAATCAAGATTTAAAAAATTGTGTTCACATTTATAGTTCAAGCAATTACTGTCAGTGGTCTATAAACATTGCCTTCTTGATGGTGTTTATTAACTTACAAGTCTGGTTTAAAACATATTTTGGTGCTGTTATTACCATAAGAAGTGGGACAGATAACAAATTTACATAACTTAAGATTGCATCATATGTGAGTAGTAGGGGATCAGCTATTTTTAATTAGTTGAATGTAAAATTTTATCTGCATAGATCTTGAAAAGAGATTTAATTACTGTAAATGATTTCAGTTTCATTTATGATAAAATTTTAGCACTTTTTATTTTATTTATTTATTTATTTTAGATCAATGGTATAAAATAGGTATTAGAAATGATAATCTACAAAGTCTTTGTAAGTATTATAAAATGTAATAAGTAATTCCTTGGAAGGATTATCTTGCTAGACCATCACTTTTTATAAGGCTTACAGAAGATTATCCTTTGTATAAAAGATGATTTGGGCACTCAATGAACTCAGATGATCTGATTGTTGTGATTGGATTCAGTGGTCTCTATCTTAATCATGAGTAGATCTGTACATTATTCTGAATTTAGCATTAATTAAATTTTGTAAATTTTTTTTTTAATATTTGGTGAAAATATTAGATGAATTATTAAACATTTTAGGAAAGTAAAACATATGATCTTGATAATTGTGTCTAATTTGGAAATTCTACTCAAAAGTAGTTATAGAAAATATTGAATTACAAATTGATCTTGATATATTGTGATTGTATATACAATACATTCTAATAAATATTCTTTCTGCTTATTCTGGTACAAAACATCTTAGAATATTATTAAGAGAAAAAAATTTTTTTTTTACAAAGTAAGTGTAATAAACTGGCGAAAAGAGTATTAATGAAATTAGTGAAGATGAGATATTTTTAATACATCACATTTAACACTGGTATTTATACCAGTGTTAGAATCCTCTACATTTGTATACAAATTATATTTTTAGTAGCCTAACCATATTTATACGAGCTAAAGTGGTTCAAATTTTATGACTATTAATGTTTATATATAGTGCATGTTTCTTTCCAAGATACAATGATGTATTTGACAGTTTGCATCCTTATTTATCATTTTAGTATAGATATTTTTTGAAAATTAGAAGTTACAAAATGGAATCAATTATTTTGCTGCATGATGATTTTCATCATCATCATCATGTCGTGCCGCTAGCACGGATATCCCTGACCCTCTCTTACCACATCACCCTATCGTTCATCGCCTCTGGCAGGTCTTCAGGGCTACATCCCGTATCCTCACATAGCTGCTGAATGTATGTTTGAGCTGGTCGTCCTGCTTTTGCCTGGCCATATGTGTGGGTCCATAGGAGTACATCACTTATGAGCCCGTCCCTGCTTCTCCAGCAGTGTCCTGCATGTCTGGTTTGTCTAACTTGGATAATTTTCGTGATGGGAGGTAGGTGGCCGTATAATTGGTGCCTTGTGGGGTGTTGCCGTCAGGACTTGTTCAATATTGCTCGCAGCATTCTTGTGTAATTGCGGTCTAGCTTCTTCTCCAGCTGTTTAGTTATTGTCTAAGTAGTGCATCTATACAGCAGTATCGATAGCTGTCCATATCTTCGTTAGCTGCGTGTTGATGTCCTTTTTGGTTGATGAGATGCTGCTTCCTAGGTAGGTGAACTTGTCTACTAGTTTCAGAGAGGTTCCGTCTAGTGTGGAGATGTCGCCTGTGTGATTATAGCACATATATTCCGTTTTGTGTGCATTGACATGGAGGCCAATGCCTGCGGCAGCTTGTTCCAAACTATGCAGTAGTGTTTCGGCTTGGTTGGGTGTATTTGCCAGAATCGCTATGTCATTGGCATAGTCGGCATCGGTAATTGTTTTTGCGGGATACCTTCTGCTTCTTTTCTTTGTCAGCTTGAAGCTGTTTTCTCTGATTTTATCAATCCATGTTCTAGGACTAATATTACACATCAATAACTATGTGTAACATCTTCACTGTATTTAATGTCATTTTGAGGTGTCATTTAACTTTTCTTCATTTATATAGGTGCTGCAAACACACCAGACAGTGGGAAGGTTGCCAGAAAACGTAAACTTGGTTCAGGACGAGAGTAAGTAATTTTTTACCGATTTGAGATATATATATATATATATATATATATATATATGTAATCTTTATATAAAAATAAAAAATTCGATTCTTTGGTGTCATTATAAATTTATTTCAGGTCTATGATGACCCTTTTTAGATGTTGAATACATATATATATATGTGTGTGTGTGTGTGTGTGTGATCAAGTCTTATTGGGAGCACAGAGCCCAAACCAAACTTATTTAGATGCAAAAACAATGTCAACATAGCAACTTCTAATATTAAAACATTAAATACAATAAACCAGCTATCTAAGCTTAGAGTATCTGCAGCCAAGCAGAATATAGACATCATATACCTACATGGATATTACCATAGCAAGCTAAAACTAAAATACCATGGTACCAGTAATGGATGGATATTTGTGTTGGCATCTGCCTGAAAAAACTTTGTCAATGCCGCCACTGCAGGTGTAGAAATGCTTCTCAGTCGAGAATGATTTGTGCTCCATTTAATGGCAAACTCTGAACAACAATTATCTTATGCTACAGTCCCACTAATGCCAATAATGAAACAGACATCACCACCTATAATGAGCTATCTTCCCTTATTCGACACATTCCCAAACACAACATTCTGATCCTTGAGGGAGACATGAATGCTCATATAGGCAAAGATAGAAACAATTAATTCTGTTTACACAAATCACCAAACAGAAATGGAGACTAGTAGAATCTTCTCTTGAGAAAAAGCTTGTATGCTTAAATATTAATTTCTAAAAAGGAAGGGAAAACTATGGACCTACACTGATCCAAATAACTCAAATAACACAGTTATATTATATATTCATAAACAAGAAGTGGACAAACCTTGCTTTGAACTGAAAAGCATACTCCTTTAAAGGAATTATCTTTCAATCACAGAATGGTCTTGGCAAAGATTTGTCTAAGTCTTGTAGAAATAAGAAACAAACCGGTAAAGTCTCATGATATGACTGGTCCTCACTTGCTAAAAGAGATATAAGCAATAAAGATATATGGTAACTATAAGAAACAAGTTTGATACTCTTCAGAAGAAATCTGAAAGATGTACTCTAAATGATGAATATGAAAACTTTGTAACTACCCATATAGAAGCAGTGGCTGAGTGTATACCAACTAAATCATGTGACAAATGTAGAGTTCCTTGGAAGTCAATGCCAGTTAAGGGAAAAAGAGATGATACGAAAAAAGCATCTTTACTTAATAAAAGAAACCCAACAAATGACAAGAAAGAACTTACACATACCAAGAACAATCATTATATATACAAGGCCAGATCAATTTGGTAGAAGATAGACAATCATGATTATTAGCATGGCTGACAGTAAATGAAGTAGATTTTTTTAAAAAAGCACCTCGAGAGCAAAACTAAAAGCTGCCAGCCAAAAAGAAAAACTTCAGAAATGGAAAGAACATTTTAAGAATCTACTTAGAAACCCTCCTGAAATCACTGATAAACCTAATAAAAAAATTATTGATAGCCAACTAGACATCAAACTTTGATAGTTTACAAAAGAAGAACTTGATGCAGTACTGAAAAAATTGAATATATATATATATATATATATATATATATCCTTATATTATTCAAGTCAGCCAATGGTGGGAATGATTCTATTTTAGGATTTTCTTTTTTCAATATCCATGAAATTCAAAATCCAATAGAGAACTCTATGTAAAATAATAATAAATTACAATACAGAGCAAATAATTCCATAAAAAGGAAAAACCTTTAAAAATCACTTATATTTTTTGTAATAATATTTATTTCAGCAGATCATTTTTTTTAAATGTTAGATCTGCATCTTCAAAAAAATCATGAGAAATTTCTAATGAAAATTTAGAAAAACCTACAAAATTCCATCCACCCTATCACCCTAACCTAAATTTCACCTTTTTTTAAAAAAATTTTTTTTTTTAAATAATATAAAAACCAGACCATTTGTTTTTCCTGTCTGGTTGACAAATGACATACAATTCCTATATCTAGATGTATCAATTGTTTACTCACTTTTTTATATATATTGTGATGAGGCAATATGACACCCTCATTCATTTACCGGGTTATGGGCGAAGGAGGTGCGACATGCTGGCCATCAGCTGATTATAGTAGTAACCAGAATAGTATCAGTGGAAAGGCCGTCTCTCTTCAACCCTCCCTATAAGCACAAGGTGACATGGGCATGAGAAAACCCCACTCTCTATTTGCCATGTATGCGTCAGCAGAGAGAGGCAGACCTGTGACCATGATTAGGGCGGAGGAATAAACCGCCAAAAAGCTAACACGGAATTTTTCAAACTATAGAAACTAATTAGTTGCCGTTTTTTCATCTGAGGGTGAAGACACATAATTTGGGGCACATAGAAACCCAAATTCCAAAGTCATGCTGTGCAGAGAACACTGAGAGAAAAGAAAAAGCTTCTCCTTTGAATGAATTCGCACTCCAAGGTATGGTGAACCTCGTTAAACGAATACCCAAAGAAAAAACTTGTCCACAAGGAAAGAGACAATAATTAATCTTGGTCTTATCTGAAGTAAGATGTGCATCTCTCTATCAACGTGTCATAGGAAAAAGAGGAAAGAAAAGACTCTACAAAATCCCAAGTAAGTGAACATACAATTAAAGTATATTCAAATTTATCTTGTATTCATACTGACGTGAATAAAAGACAAAGGAAAGAATAACTCTGATAAGATAGAGGAGAAAGGAAAAGGAAGAGGGAATATTCCCCTAATGATAAACTTGAGATTTGGAGCACGAGCTCTGCCATCAAATCCCAAAGTTTGAAGGAAAGCAGACCATATCTACCGCTGACGAACTGTATTCTCACCTCCTGCCATTTACAAGAAAGACTTTCTCACTCTTGGCTTTTACCTGAATTGTTTTTTTGTTTCTTTTATTCAGTAAAAGAATATTGTTATTAATCTTGTTGACTCAAACAGAGCAGTTCAGAGTCCTTTTTTTTTTTTGTTGTGGAAGTATTG
This sequence comes from Sepioteuthis lessoniana, assembly GCA_963585895.1. Lineage (NCBI taxonomy): Eukaryota > Metazoa > Mollusca > Cephalopoda > Myopsida > Loliginidae > Sepioteuthis > Sepioteuthis lessoniana. Next base: position 66,961 of record CAUZXS010004645.1, read on the forward strand.
AATTTGTCAAAGGCGTTGTATTTGAGGGGAAAAGCTTGCCAATTAGTTGTGTTGAATTTTAATAATTCACCTAGGACCCACCTAGTGGTTTTAAAATGTGGTTCAGCTAGGGAGTTGGTGATATCTGCAATATTAAATAGCATCGGCAAACCACAGCCAACGTGTGTGCCCTGCTTTATCTAGTGAACTTGGCGGGAATGAATGGCACCCAGCAAGCCCGCTGGGCACATGGTAGCATAATAGTATATATATATGTGTGTGTGTGTGTGTGTGTGTGTGTGTGTGTGTGTGTATATATATATATATATATACACGCACACATATATATAGACACCGGCTCATTGGCCTAGTGGGTAAAGTGTTCGCCAATGGTCCGGGAGACCTGGGTTCAATCCCAGGTTGTGTCATACCAAAGACTTTAAAAATGGTATTTGATACCTCCTTACTTAATACTCAGCAATATAAGGTAGGTATCAAGGGTAAAGTGGAGCAATCCAGGGCAAGGAGTAATGCCTTTCTCAACACCTCGGTGTAGTAGCTATTGAAAAGGGAGCTTTCTGGTTGCCCTCGACTCTGGTCACCAACTTATATACATACACACACGCACATATATATATTTATATATGTCATCATCATGTCGTGCCGCCAGCACGGATATCCCTGACCCTCTTTCGCCACTCCTCCCTTTCATTCATCACTTCTGGTAGGTCCTCAGAGCTACATCCCGTATCCTCACAGAGCTGCTGTATGTAGGTTCAAGCTGGTTGTCCTGCTTTTGCTCGGTCATATGAGGGGTCCATAGGAGAACATCACTTATGAGCTCGTCTTTGCTTCTTCAGCAGTGTCCTGCATGTCTGGTTGTCTAACTTTGAAGGGACGTAGGTGACCGTACAGCTGGTGCTTTGTGGGGTGTTGCCTCCAGGACTTTTCAAAATTGCTCGCAGCATTCTTGTGTTGTTGCCGTCAAGCTTTTTCTCCATCTGTTTAGTTAGCGTCCATGTAGTGCATGCATATAGCAGTATCAACAAGACTGCTGCTTGGAAGAAACTGCGTTTCATTTTATCGGTCAGGTCTGACTTCCATATGACTGATAGCCTATCGATAGCTGTCCATGCCTTTGTAAGTCATGTGTTGATGTCTTTTTCGGTTGATGAGACACTGCTTCCTAGGTAGGTGAACTTGTCAACTAGTTTCAGAGAGCTACCGCCTCATGTGGAAATGTCGCCTGTTTGATTAAAGCACATGTATTTTGTTGGACATGGAGGCCAATGTCTGCGGCGGCTCATTCCAGACTATGCAGTAGTGTTTCGGCTTGGTTGGGTGTATTTGCTATGTCATCGGTGTAGTCGGCGTCTGTAATTGTTTTTGCAGCGTACTTTCTGCTTCTTTTCTTTGTCAGCTCAAAACCGTTTTCTTTGATTTTTATCAATCGATGTTCTAAGCACGGATTCTAGACAGATGATAAAGAGGTATGGAGCTAATGTGTGCTCTTTCAGTACTCCTGCTACAATGCCGAAGTAGTCTGTCTCCATCCGGAGAATGTACTTTCACTTTGGTGGTTCTATTAAGAATCATTATTGCTTCAACAGTCTCTTTTAGTATTCCGTATGCTAGAAGAATTTGTTCCATCTTACCTCTGTGAATGGAAGCAAAGGCCTTGGTAAAGTCGACAAATAGTATTGTTGCCTGTAGGTTTTTTGCCTGTACGCCTTCAAGGATTCTACGGATAGTCAATATTTGTGAGGTCATGGATCTATTTCTTCGGGAGCCATTTTGGTTCTTCCTAAGAATGTCGTCAATATTGGGTTCTATGCGGTTTTGTAGTTGGGCATTGTATATTTTGGCTGCTATGGATGTAAGTGTTATACCTTGGTAGTTCTTGGCTAATCTGAGGTCTCCCTTTATAGGGAAAGGGAGGATGCATCCCTTCATCCATCTGTCTATCGGATTTTGATTATAAACTGCATTACAGTGTCGAAGCAGTATGTTGTCAAATTGTCTGGTCTTCCATACTTCTGGGGGAATTTCTTCAAGCCCTGCGGCTTTCCTATTTTTAATTTTCTAAGTACTGAGTCGAGTTCTTCTAGTGTAGACGGTCCAAGTTTAATGTCTAATTGCTTACTAATAATTCTCGTGATTGATTCATGTGTAACTTTTGGTGGGTTTCTTAGTAGATTCTTGAAATGCTGTTTCCACAGTTTTATTCTTGTTGGTTTGTAGCTTTCAGTTTAGCTTTGGCTGTGCTCTTCCTTTTGCTCACTTCATTTATCGTTCGCCATGCTATCCTAGATTGCCTATCTTCCACTAAGTCTCTAATCTTATCGATCTGATTTTGTATGTATTCTGTCTGTTCTTTTAGATATATGCTTGCTAATTCATTTTGTGCCTTTTTTTAGTTTCAGGGCATTTGTGTTCGTTGGGTTCTTTCTATTGCATTTGGAGGCAGTTTTCACGTCTGCACGTTTTTCTCTAACCGCTAATGTCTCCCATGCGACTCTAGATTTAGTTCTAAGTTTTGTTGGTATGCATTTTGCTGCTGCCTCTAGGTGTGTGTTGATGAAATTCTCATATTCGTCATCCGGAGTACGTATTTCTGTCTTCTCCTGTAGTGCATTGAATTTGTTTCTTAATGCTAACACATATTTATCTCTAATATCCCTGTTGTTAAGAAGGGCTCAGTTATAGTGTTTGGTGGTTGCTGTTCATGTGGCATTTCTTTGTAGGCTCAGACGTATTTTTGTCATGACAATTCGGTGGTCGGAGGACACACCTTCGAAAGAGGAGTATGCTTTACAATTTATTGTGCTATTTTTCCATGTTTTGTTTATAAAGACGTAGTCTATCTGTCCTTTAGTGTTGTTTGTGTATGTGTAGGTCCATAATTTTCCCTCCCTTTTTTGATAGTTTGTATTGAGACATGTTAGTCTATTTTCTATTGTGAAATCTGTTAGATGTTGTCCATTCCTGTTTTCAAGTTGCGTAGGCTGTATTTGTGGTTTCCATTTTTACCGATTTGGGCATTCATGTTGCCGCCAATGAC
>CAUZXS010004646.1:2500-60000 GCA_963585895.1 Sepioteuthis lessoniana
ATTACCAGCAGTGATTAATTAAAAAAAATTTTTTTTAAATAAAAAATAAAAAAAAACAATCACACTTAAATTGCCTTTGTACATCTGCTATGAACAAAATCTAAGAAATCTTTTTATATCTCACTATGATATAAACAATTTTTTTTTAATTTTGTTAAATAGATTTAATGCTTTACAAATATGAATCAATCATGAAATTAATTCAGTTAAAATTACTAAAAACCAGGATGATATTCAGTTTCTAGAATTACATATACTTAGTAACTCCCCTACTGAATATTTGATGGCAGAAAACTAAACAATTATACTAAGTCTACATCCCATATTGTTGATGTTTACTGTCTTTTGAAATGTAATATAGATAAGTATTGCTAGTTAACAATTAATGCACAGAATACTTTACCGTTGATTCAGATTTGCTAAGTTTTCCATGCACTCAATGTTGAAATTGATTACTTCAAGATAAAGTTAGATTACTCAGTTTTATTGCACACACAAAATATCACTGTTAGTTTTTTTGTTCATCAATAATTCAGTTGAAGAAAAAAAAAATGAATATAAGAAAATATGAGCTGAACGTATTGTTTAACTATTCAATAGTCAAATAAACTCTAGACAGATGGTGAATAGAATATAATAAAGAGCCCATTCAAGAAGTAGTAATTCTTTTGGAGATGAATGCCATCCATGTACAGTAAATGAAATAACTAAATTCTATTTGGCAACAAATATTATTCGATGTGCCAAGACTATCAACAAGTTTTCCTTGTTCATAACTATTGTTCTTTATTGATTCTATTCATCCTATTCACATTTAACTACATTAAAGTCATCTAAATGCACAACCAACTAGCACAAATCCAGTTCCAAATTTCCAACAATGATCTGCAGAAGCAAACAAAAGGAAAAAAAAAAAAAAAAACTGATTAGAGACTGTTCTTAGTCAATAGCAATGAATCAGATTAATTACTGGATAGCATAGTTAAGCTCAATTTATCATCTAAAAAGTAAAGAGAAATTAAAATTAGATGGTGTTTAAATGAATTACTGAATACAATAAATTTAAATGGCCTAACAATGAGAGGTTAAAAAGAAAAAGTTACACAATCTGATTTCCTTATTCCAGACACTGTCTAGTCAGTATAATGTCAGGATTTTTTGCCTTTAAATACATTCTTATAGTGGTAACTTATTACCAATTTGCAAAGACTGACAGATTAACATTTGTCTTGTACAACTATAAATGGATTTTACAAATTGTCATAAAATGCCCCATCTGGTTTATAAACATCTTTAAGGAATAGAAAAAAATAAAACCGACAAGATATTTTTGATGCAGCTAACACACAAAAATCAATTTTTAGCTGTTGCAAAGAGGAGCAGAGGAATATCATACACGAATGTATGAATAAATAGAAATAACAATCACACATGCCCACATGTGTGGTAACTTTCTTTTTTTAACATACAAAGACAACTAAGAGAATCATGAACACCAACCAAACCTTTCACGTTAAACTAAGATAATTTTACACCAAATTCAATTTACATAGTACATTTAGTGATGTAATCAGTTGGGTCCTGTCAAGATTTTAGAGCAATTACAAATTCTTTCATTACTTAAAAGCAATAGCTCTGTACTTGTAAATAAAACTTACGTTTATTGGACTTTCATAACAAATTATAAATAATACCTCAAAAGCATGTTTATAACTTTAAAATGAATTTAAAAAGAAATAATAGCAACAACAGGTCAAAACTTTGCTGTGGATTCAGTTCAGACAGGAAGTGTTAAACAAGTAATTTAATAATCTAGTATCTCAGGCTTGAGCATTGTATTTGGAAAATAGAACTTGCAAATCCCTTCTTCAAAATCTTATGCATTATACACATGACATTTTTTAATGAGGAGGGAAGAGGAGAATAACATCTAAAAATAAAAGATGAATTTCTTAGATCATTACAATCATTAATTGGCATAGGAATAAAAATTTTGTGCTTAGAGCATAGGCAGTTGAGAGTATACACTCACTATATCCAAAATACAACCAGTTTGAACACCTATAACTAAGTCCTAATGCTTATATACAAAGCAATAGTATTATTTCGTATAGAAACTTTAAAATCTATCAATACAAGACAAATTTAAGCTATTAATGAGATATGTATAAATGCCATTCTAAGGTAAAATGTACAGAAGGGTTACACATTACACAATGACAAATAGAAAACATTGATTTCTATAAAACTTGAATATATTCAAATATTTTTCCTTTCTTGAAGGAGGAAAAAAAAAAAGAGAAAAAGCAGCCTTCAAGCCAAGATCAATCTGACACTTAAGAGCTGTAATATTCACATGGACTAATTTGAATAAGTTTTAAGCTATATTTAGATTTTTCATTAAATGTATATTCATGTGCACTATAAAAATAATGTGCTTTTTGCATGATATCACATGAATGAATAAAATATTTGAAATAAAATATATTATTATAGATAGAATAAACCTTATACGAAAAATAACTGCAAAGATATGACTGAATATAATATTCAATCACTGATTCCTAAGTAAGCCTGAGATTTTCATACAAGCCACCAAAATATACCAACAGTAATTGCAAATTCATTCTCAAAAATGAAATTTGATTTCACTTAGCCCAGAAAGATTAAAAACGTTTTAACAATTGTTCAGCTAACTATTTAGAACAGTGGGCTAGTTGCAAATGAATTTGGTTTTAGACTCAAGTAAAGGTTGGTGCATAGCATTTAACTTTAAAACTGGAATTGGCAAACAAAGTTCAAATTGAGGCTTTCACTCTAATACATTTGAGTACACAAATCCAATTTTTCCTTTTGATGGTAGACAAAACTTGATCTGGGAATAAAAGCAATCTATTCTCTCATAATTACTTTGGCTAAAGCAGGAATGGCATGATTTATATCCATTATAAATCTTAACAGATAGAGTCAAGTGTGATAAAAGAAAATCAATCTACAGGGTTCAAAAGGTTCTTTTCATATGAAGAGAAAGAAATTTACAAAAAAAAAAAAAAAAAAAAAAAAAAAAAAAGGTTTACCCATTGACATTTAAAAGACTTATATCATTAAAAGCTTTTTAAGTATTTTTTAAACCAATTAAAATCTTCAATGTTAAGGGAAAGGGTTCAAAACATATAACATAGCACCTGATAATAAACAGAAACTAATGTCCAGTTTTCTTATCTTAATATTTAGGCTTTCCAAGTAAGAGGAAATAACTTATTAAAGAAGGATACAAATTGATAAACATCTGACTTATGGTTAAGTCACGTTAAATGCACTGTTTCTCATCAGATTCCCAATGATATAAGACATTATTTTTTTTTTAAATATCACACTTATCTTAATTCTATCATGATATTAACATCAAGTACAGCAATATAAACTAAATTCAGATAAGGAGCTAAAAAGTAACTGCCATATGCAGAGTATTTTTGATTAGATAATCAAATATCTAACATTCTTGACTTACAATTAAGTCTTACTGAAAGTACTGGTTCCTGATAAATCACTTAAGCAGCTATGAGCCTGCTCAGTACTTAGATGACCGACAACTTATAAACACCAGTTACTGTAAGCAACCTGTGTACCAGGCTAAGCAAAGCTTATTGAGTAACAAGTATCAAATTCTTTACAATAGAAAAAGAAAATATATATACAAGGGTCATTTGATAAATAAGATAAATATGCTTAAGGAGTTAGCAATAAGAAGTTCTGTTGACAGTTGCATTTTTTTTTCAAGGAAATCAATAGTGATGGGTTCTTTTATGTCCCAAAAGACTGTCAGCATAACTTCCTTTACCAGAGAGTCAGTATGTTTCCACGCCATAGGCCGTTTTTTTTTTTTTTGTTTTTTTCACATAGTGACAAACCCATGTTTAACTCATTTGTAAACAGTTTTTGACTAAAAACATGTTACACACACACACACACACACACACACACACACACACACACACACACACTTCGGTAAATTTCATATCATTTGCACTTCTTGACCACCAAAATTTGATGATAGACCTCAGTTCAAGCCTGGAGCACTAATTTGCCACCATCTTGAATAGCCTCAAGACATTTGAGAAATTGAAATAATTTTTGCTATAAACCAATTACAAGCAATGCAGAGTTTACATCTATGAAAAAAAAAAAAAAAAAAAAAAAAAAAATTATGAAAAACAAAATCTATTTTCCTTTTTTAAAAAGAAATTCCCTTTATTGAATAACCCTCATACAATTCAATAAAAAGGTTATGAAGTTTAACAGATTTGTTCTTTCAATACTGTGCCTTCATACATGCCAAGTTGAGGACAATATTTTAAGCCAAAGATACACATCAACATGGCTTTTAAGATTATGACTAAAACAATGACGAAAGAGCTAGAGGCTATAAATAGCTGCTTCACATAATTAGAACTTGGCTTACAACATACAAATTGCTAAATCATGTTTAATACATTAATAAAACCTTGCAAGCATTCCAGAATCACAATACATTAAACAAAACCTAATTAGTGTAACAAATATATTACCAAAGTATTGTAATGGTTAGATGCATATTCCCAACAACAATCTGATGGTATATAAGGCCCATTATGCAAATATTAAAATTTCATAAATTTGTAATAAATATACAAAAAGAAACTAGTTTTTGTTGGGTGTTTTTAACAACTTACAGTGAACATAGATGAGGTTCTCATAATATCTAACAATTTTTCTTAATATGCCTACTTGAAATGAAAAAGGTGTTATATTCCATCAAATACAGCACTTTAATCTAAAATAAAATTTCTTAAAACTTTAAAATTTTTCTGTGCCAATGCACTAATACTGAATTGTGAAATATAACACAAATGTAAAAAAACAAAAAATATGTCAAGTTATTTTTATTGCAAAAGGCATTTGTTTCGAAAATTTATGAGGGGAAATGCACAGAATCGTAATTTTTTGTGATTGGACAAACATTTTTAGAACTTGTCTCTTAAATACAGGAAACAACTTGAATAATTTTTTTCTTTTTTAAACAATGGCAATAAAAAATTCACTTTCTCATAAACTGCTCTAAATTATATATTAAGTAGAGCTGTCTTATCCAATTGAAAGTTATTACTATTAAAGTTAAAAACATTCAGGCCAAGAGATATTTTTAATGCTGAACTTGTTATTGTATTTTTTTTAATTTTTTTAAATCAGAATGTTTTATCATGCAATCTAAATTTTGAAACTAATTCACAGACCATTCCTTTGATAATTTACACTATTAAGTTCCATGAAGATATCTGACCCAAGCAGAAAAAGTCTTCCAACTTTAAACTATATGTATGTATAAAGATTTAAATGTTAATCTCCTAAAACATTTACTCATAAGATTACCAACTAGTATGGACAACTACAGACCTTTACAGTCTTCCTACTTGGCAATAGGACATTATATAAACTAATATCATACCCATTAGCTAAAAGGAAACTTCCCTTTTACAGCAAACTTGACTAAAAATAGAAACACTGAAATTTATATAAACATCTGACAATGTGCCACAAAACCAACAAAGAGCATAACCACTAATAAATAAAAAGCCTGTGTACTTCATTTTAAAATAGGAAATTGTACAGCATCCAGCATTAACTATGTCCAAGTTTGTGCAATTTTAATTTGCCTGTTATTCTGCTTGGCAAGTCTGTACCTATCAATTCACAAAAATAGCCAGATTCACTTCTAAGAAATACAGCTTCTCTTCAGGAGTATTTAAATACTCAAGCAAAAACCAGAAACTTTTTTCTATGTACTCATGGACAGCATGTATATATATGTTGATAAACACTACAGTAATTCACTAATCAACTGTAGTCGCTGTTTTATATCCATTTACTTTTGATTATCTAATATGTTCAACTGGATTTTTTTCAGATAGGGCTTTTTTTCAAGTAAATGGCTTTTTCAATGTGTAACTTTCCTTTGTAAAAAGGAGTTCTAAACAATTTTAAGACTTCTAAGGGTAATTATACCCATTAAACATCTTGAGTATATCTTAGGTTGTATGAATTTTATAAGGTGGAGATGCTAACAATCATGGTAACTATGAAAAATTAGGTCAAGGAGTGTCTATCAAGGATCTTTCATAAATGTACATCCTGTTGTACTTTTATAACTTTAAAAAGAATCTTGGCCAGTAGCTAATATTTGAATACCATATGGTGAGAAACATTTTGTAAAATTCATATCAACATTGAATATTTTTTTTAATTTTTATCGGAATAAAAAAATTCATTTAAATATTGAATTCTTTATGACAACAATTTTGAATAATTCAGTCACAATTTTGTATCTAAAAACCATTTTATTCCAAAACTTATCAAGTCATGCTGCTAGCACAGATTTCCCTGACTCACCATTCATCCCTATCATCTATCATGCCTGGTAAATCCTCCAGACTACAGACTGTGTCTACACAGAGCTGTTATAGGTAAGTTCTTGTTGGTTGGCCAATCCTGGTATGTGCATGTGAAGGAATCCATAAGAGAATGTCACTTATGATTTCATCCTTGCTTCTCCAGTAGTATCCCACTCGTCTAATTTTATTTGGATGATTTTAGAGATGGGAAGCAAATGGTTTTACAGGTGTTGCTTCCAAGACTTGTTCAATATAGTTTGTAACATTGTGTATTTCTTGTCAAGCTTTCTCTCTATGTGTCTGCTTCTTGCCTTTTTAGTGTAAATGCCATTTTCTTTTATTAGATCTATTGACATTCTAAGTCTAGGCAGATTATAAACAGAACTCCAGCGACAATGCCATAGAAGTCTGCGTCTCAATCTGGTGAGTGAGCATTGACTTTCATGTTGCTATAGAGCATCATTATGGCTATAACAGTTTCTTTGGGGAGACCATAAGCTAGAAGTATTTGCTCCATTTTCCCTTTATGTATGGTATCAAATGCCTTTGGGAAATTTACAAACAAGAGTGTTGCCTCAAGGTTTTTTGCATAAATTTCTATGATTCAACAGATTGTTAGAATCTGTGATGTTGTGCATCAATTTCTCCAAAAACTTTTGATTTTTTCTAAGAATATTTTCAATTTCTGGTTCAATCTGATTGAGAAGTAGAACATTATAAACCTTAGCCACTATAGAAGTAAGAGTTATGCCTCTGTAGTTATTGATGGTTCCAAGGTCACCTTTCTTAGAGAAGGAGATGATGCAGCCTTTTGTCCATCTCTCTATTGTCTTCTGGTTATATATAGTATTGCAAAATCAAAGAAGAAAGTCATCAAATTTCCTCGTCTTCAATACTTCTAGGAGTGTTTCATTGAAGCTGGTAACTTTTCTGCTTTTAATTTTTGTCAGTACTACATTGAGTTCTTGAATAAACTGTCCTAGTTTGATGTTTAATTGGTTATTAATAATTTTTGTGATAGGTCTATCTGTAACTTTAGGAGTTTCTAAGAAGATTTTTAAAGTGTTTTTCTTGGCAAGCAGCTTTTAGTTTTGCTCTCAAGGTGCACTTTCTTTTACTCACTTCATTTACTGTCTGCCATACTATTCATGATAGTCTATCTCCTACCAAGTTTAATATATATAAGCAAAAATTGCTATGTACTCTACCAAGAATTTGTAAAAGTTTTTGAAATTCCATAAACTGTATTAAATACAAAATAATGAGTAGAGTGTTTGCCAATGGTCCGGGAGACTGGGGTTCAATCCTAGGTTGAGTCATATCAAAGACTCAAAAAATGGTACTTGATGCCACCTTGCTTAGCACTCAGCACTATAAGGTGAGGATGAAAGGTAAAGTGGAGTAATCCAGGGAATGGAGTAGTGCCCTCCACTACACCTCGGTGTAGTAGCTATAGAACTAAGGTTGCCAACTTGATGTAGCAATGTATTATTCAAGTTAATTCTTGTATAAAATAGTGCAGAAACGTTCTCAGCTAACCAAAAAGTTAATGACCAAGAGACAAAAATATACATGCAATCTCAATTGTTTAACACACTTGGCACACTGTTTCTCAAGTTTCTTTAACCCTTCCAAAGATTTCTATAAAAATCCAAAAGATCTATTCTTTACTGGTTGGCCAAGAACTTTTCAGCACCTAATAAGTATCAAATATAAACTTTTCATCTAACCCAGTAGGTTGACAAAAGGCCAAAGTGGGTTCTTTCATCTTTACTGACCACTGCTCATGGAACTTTTACTTTAGAGAAAAAGTGTATTTCCACTCCATAGGCTAACTTTTCAATTCAGGCAAATAGTGATAAACCCATATTCAGTTCATTTGTAAACATATTTTACTAAAACATTCTTTCCCATACACATCACACATTCCTCTATAAATTTTACAAGTTTTGCACATCTCAGCACACCAAAAATTTTATGAAAACCCTGTTCAAACCTGGAACAGTAATTTGCTGCCATTTTGAATAGCCTTAAAACATACTTTTGTCAGATTAAAATAATTTTTTCAATGAACCAATTCCAGACAACACTAACTTCACATTTATGAGAAAAAAAATTTTTTTTTCCAATTCCTTATTTAGTAATGGGTCTCATACTATACAAAAGGTTTTCCAAGCTGGACTGGCTATAATCTAATGACTAACTATGTGTAAAAGATTGTACTATATGAGTTGCAACCATAGATTCAATTTCTTTCATACGAGGTGCCTTCAATAAGTTTCCATACTTTTTTGTACAAGCATTTAAAATTGTCGTAGACTCTTGAAAATTCACTATGTTATTGCTATACATCTTATGAGATGACTGACCAATTTTTATGATTTCAAGTTCAAATGAACAGCTACAGCAGGAATTGGAATACACCCTACTAAAGCTCGATTGTCACAGCTGGTGAATTTCAAAAATGCTATCTGGATGTGACGACACTTTAGAAGAATGATATGCAATAAAATTCTGTTTTAAACTCGGAAAAAATGCTACAGAAACGTATGGAATACTTCACACTGCTTTTCGACCATCTTACATGAATTGAGCATCAGTTTTTGAGTGGCATAAGAGATTCAAGGAAGGCAGAGTGTCTGTGAGGGATGATGAGGTGTGGGAAGAGAAAAGGAAGTCAGAACACCAGAGTTGATTGGCCAAATAAAGAATTTCATGGATAAGGACTGTCATGTGTCTATAGAGACAATAAGTGCACAGTTTAATGTCAGTGTGGGAACTGTACACACAATTATTAGCGAGGAACTGAAGATGCGGAAGATTTGCACAAAGTTTGTCCCAAGGATGCTCAGAGAAGATCAGAAAAAAAGATGTTGTCATGACAGCAGGGAGATGGTCGAGCTGATCAATTCAGATCCTGCAGTTCTTGATGCTCTGGTGACCTGCAATGAAAGCTGGATCTACTGTTATGACCCAGAGTTCCCAGTGGAAGCATGCTGGGTCTCCCAGACCCAAGAAGGCCAGACAGAGCAAATCCACCCACAAACTTGATGATCCTTTTTTTGACAGCACTGGCATGATCTACATGCACTGGGTTCCCACTGGACAGACAGTCAACAAGGAATAGTATGTTGAGGTTTTAAGGGAGTTCAGGAAGAGATTCCATCGGAAGAAGCCAGCACTCTTCAAATTGGGTCAGTGGCATTTCCACCAGGACAATGCACCAGTCCACAACTCCATCCTTGTCACAGACTATTTGACCAAGATGGGCATCAAGACAGTTTCTCACCCTCCCTATAGTCCAGACCTTGCTTTCAGTGACTTTTGGTTATTCCCTAAGCTCAAGGAAAAACTTAGAGACTGCTATTATGAGACAGTTGAGGAGATGAAAGAGGCTGTGACAAAGGTCATTGACATGCTCACACATGAGGATTTCCATGGGGCCTTCCAGAAGTTGTTGGAACAGTATAACAAGTGCATTGCAGCCGGAGGAGATTACTTCAAAGGCAACTAGAGTTTCATGTGTGTACTATCAATAAAAGTGCCCATACAAAAAAGTTTGGAAACTTATTGAAGGCACCTTGTACAAAAGGTCTATTATTACTTGTATTCAGACAAGGATATTTCAAATCTAACAATTTTAAGAATATTTACTGAAAAATAACAAGTTTAAATGAATTGATACAGAAAATCAATTACTAAAAAAAAAAAAGATTGAAATATAGCAGGTAGTATAAAAATTTGCTTAAAGTTTTCAGACCAATGGTCATTAATATTCATACCATAAACAAACATTTGGCAGAGAAGAGAGATAAATTAAAATAACAACCTGGTTAATATTTGATTTCATTTGTTTTAAAGCAACAAATCACCTATTATATATATATAACAAAAGGCTGACTTCTAAAGAATAAGACTCTTTTTAAGTTTTGAAGAAAAAGAAATTAGTTTTATTTTATTCATGTACACTACAATTGGCCTAGTGGGTAGAGTGTTCGCCAATGGTCTGGGAGACCTGGGTTCAATCCCAGGTAGTGTCATACCAAAAACTTTAAAAATAGTACTTGAAACCTCCTTGCTTAACACTCAGCAATATAAGGTATGTATCAAGGGTAAAGTGGAGCAATCCTTGGAAAAGAGTAGCGCCCTCCCCAACACCTTGGTGTAGTAGCTTTTGAAATTAGAGCCTTCTGGTCGCCCTCAACTACGGTCGCCAACTTTACTTACACTACAAGAATGTATACACCTCTACTTATTAAATTCCTTATGTAAAAATAATTTGATCATAAAATAATTTATATAAAAACAGGTTGTTTAGTTATTTTACTATTAAAATGTTAACATTTTTAGAGATTAGTTCTACTTTATCACTGACATTATTTCATATAAAACTAGTGGTACTTGTGGAAATTCCATGGAATACATAATTGCATAGCTGAACTATAAATAACATTTTGATAAGTCTTTGAGAATTAATAACATATACCTAAGAAAAATTATAAATGGAAAAATTTAAGATTTGGCTTTGTGAAGTAAATAACTGACTTTTTGTAGATTATAACATTTTTTTAGAAAGATTTAGTTAATTTTGTAAGTTACTGGCTTAATTTATAATAAACCTAACATTACCAGTTTTCAAGATCATAGTTGATAACACAATTGAAACCAAAATAATTATAAAGCTATCAACTAGATAAACAATCTAAATACATTCTTTTTAATTGAATAATAAAATGAATAACTTATTCAATCTTAAATTTTTCTAATTATTTTTAATAAACAATTAAAAAAAAAAAAAAAAAAAAAAAATACTTTTATTATAATAGGCTACTCAAACACTTGTTTGAGGCTGGAAGAAGCAGTTATCATGGCAATTTCATGTAGAATCAAAGACAAAAAAAAAAAAAAAAAAAAAAGATACAACAGGTTTATAAAAAGATAAATCAGGAAGAAAGTCCTTAACTGCACGATTAAGAATTACCCTTGACAAAGAGTGTAGCAACTGTTTGAATCCCTCTACTTATTACAGACCAAGCGTGTTTAGCGTTACAGCTATTATCATAGGAAATGAAAACAGCAACCAGAGTTCAAATTAAGGACAATGTTGTTTGAGTTTCACTTCACATTCAATGCCTTTGGGAAAAGCATGAATCCATCTTCCCCCCATAGCTATGGGTAAATAAGGTGAACTAGGTTCTTTAGCTTTGGTTAGACAACTAGTCTAGGACAAGAAAAACTGAATTCAAAATCAGTTTTATTCAACAAAGAAAAAAGGTGGTGGTGGTGGTGGTGGTACAAGAGAGGTTATACAAGTTTAACCAATTTTCTGTTGTATTTTCCACTTTTCAGTAGCTCCCAGTGCTGCATTTCCCAGCAAGAAGTTAGATCATAGCTACACAAAGCATGGTGCACTATTAAAAAGGCATTCAGGATTTGCCAGTGGGTGGAAAATATGGACAAACTACTTGCACACAGCAATTAACTCTTTTCAAAAGACTAATGTAAACAACATTGTTACTTTGATATGTACTTGTTTAATATAAGTGGCTCATAAATGTTATAAAATTTTCTAAAAGGAATAGTAAAGCCAACTAAAGATAACATTAGGCTGCTGCATTTCCTCATTATTCATAAAATAAAACCATGGCAAATTAGAAAAACAATTCTGAAAAATATAATTGGATAAGCTATAATCTTTTAGATAATCAACCAAATCACCTCTCCAAGAGCAATTCCAACTAGAGCATTGTACCATATGAAAACAAGATGTAAAATGGTACTTCCTTTGGCCGATTTTCATTAATAGATGGCCAAGCCATTGTCTTGTTTAAAGACAATGCTACTTTCATGACAATTTTCTTATGAATATTGCTAAGTCTGCTTGTTTACCATAGGAAGCCTAGTATTAATGATTAATGTATGTTGTTGTATAGAGTTTTGTTTAATTGATATACTATGCTCACTTGTCAGTAATTCAGCTATGTTTATATTTGGTGGGATTTCAAAGCTATGGCCAAACATAATGTAAATGCTGGTGCATGTGTTCAGGCTGGCAAGAAATATGTATGCTAGTCAAACATTTGGCTAGGCAATTAGTCAAAAGCACAGTCCTGTGAAAAGACCCAAATGTATAGTCAGCTAAGAGAATCAGTCAATGCAATGAAGAACCTGAAAGAATTCATTAAAAGATACAACATGAAAAGAACCCAAATCAGGACAGAATATTGACCTTCAAAAACTAAAGCCAACTGAAATGAAAAGAACATATAACTAACAGTATTGACAAGTAATAGCACAAAAATTTCCGTCTTTCTATAGTCCTCCAAATAAATGAATAAGAGACCAATATAAAAGTCTGATGTTTAATATTTTTTTAAATTCTACTTTTCTCTGACCACACTAATGTCTTCCCCACATAATCTGTACCCCTTGCCTTATAAAAATAATCACCACTAAATATAATAGAGCAAATTCCTATAGCTAATAACATTTCATATTCAGTCTCCTAAGCTACAAAAATTACTTTAATATTTCTTGATGCTAATATATTCATCTACATCCATATCTATTTTTCTATGAACAAAGAAAATCCTCTTCAAATATTGTCCATCAGAAATGTTATTTTCTTACAAACTTAAAGGTAGAGATAGCAAATCAGACATTTATATATTTTCACATTGTTTACCTTTTGAAGCCATTTTTAATTCAAACATAAGTGTTATTTCACAGAATTTAGAATTACAAGCATTCACATCAAAGTACACAACAGATAGGTCTAAACATAGAAAAAAAATTCTTTGCATTAAGAAAGATTCATTCACTTTCCAAATCATTAAAAGTTTAATACTTAGAAAAAGAAATCACATTCATAAAAATCTTAACTCCCCAGATAATATTCCAATAAAAATGGATCAAAGATTAAATGTTTAAGGTTATAAAGCAAAGAGGATTTGTCAATGTCAGACAGTCATTCTCAGAGACAACACTTAAGAATTTGTTTAGACTTCAGAATGCACATTCCACGTTGATTACACAAAGATTACATCTATACAAAAAAGAAACAAAAGGTTTTTAAATTGTTGTAGACTTTGGACAGTCTGTCAATTTTCTAATTTGGCAACAAAAATAGCAATTTATACACTGGCTTTTTCCCAAAACAGCAGCTGTTAAGTAAGTTTGACTTTCAAAAGGTTCTCCAATCAATAACATCAAGAAAAAAATTGTTTTAATTGAATATTTAAAAATATATCAAAATGCCATACATTTACATAGTTATTTGTAAGCAGTGACACAGTTTCATAAAATGTTAAAATAGAAAAAGCCTCAAAAGTATAATTGAATCAAATTCTCACTTTTTTTTTGCAGTTTTAATTTTATACTAATTAATTTTTTTTTTAGTGGCTATACCATATTTTACAAGCCTATCTATTTCCTCTTCAAACAAAAAAAAATGTAATTTCTCTTTGCTTTGATCTAAGCTATAATAACAAACAGCAATCTTCTTTCCACCCCAAAACTAACAACTTATTTAATAAGACTTATGAAATCTTCCTATTGAAGAGAAATTAGACTTTTAAAAAGAAATAGAGAGTGGGGAGTGAGAAAGCAACAGGTACAATGATGGAATCTCAAACCAAAAAAGTAACTTCATAAACAAATTTTTGATAATATTTTCTTTGACATTTTTTTCTCTTCTATACAAAATATTAATGAACATATTCAAAAAGGTGTGCTGGGCATAACAGTTATTGTCATAGGAAATAAACTCAACAATCCAAGTTCAAATTCTGAATAAAATTGTCTTTCATTTTGCACTAATGCCCATAAGAAAAGTTGGATTTCATCTCTTCTTATGCCAGCAATAAGTAAATCGTATAGCAGACAGGGCACTTTTGCTTTGACCTAAAAACAGTCTTGGAGAAGAAAAACTAAAATTCAAACCAATTACATTATCCTAAAAAGCTGACCATGTGTCACATCTTGCTCACACTGGACAGGCTGGATAAATACACATTTAAAATTTAGTGTAACAGTTTATATACAAACGTTTAAGTCACAAGAGGTTCAAACTGAATACTACATTAATGACATCAGCTATCATAACCTCACCTGAGAGAAGAAAAATAGGTTTTAAAATAAAGGTTGTCTTATACGACTAAAATTTACTTTAGAACTTAAATTTCTAAAGCAAAAAAGTTGCTTTTTCTTGGAGTTCAATCTTCTTGTAAAAGCATTGATGTAAGATTAAAGCTTATGAGCAGTATCTAGACCATAGATAAATCTATGCTTATTAAGTGCCTCATGCATTCATGAGAAGCAAAATCTGCAACAGCCATATAATAAAGAAATACAGTATTGAGTACAAAGGAGCTGACATTATTAATAGATATATTATATAAACAGCAGGAAAAAAGAGAAGAGATCATTAGATTAAAGTAGCTTCAAATAATTGCACAATTCTTTTTGAATCACCAAACCCTCATAAAGTATAACATTTATCTTTTTCTTTTTAAAAGTCATTGACAAATCAAGTTAACCACAGAAATTCTAGCAACTACTCTTTTTTTTTTAACAATTTCTCCAGATCAAACAGAAAACTTTAAATCCCTTATAACAACCATGGTGAGCATTGATGATGCTGGTGATCACTATTTTGTAAAAATCATTTTCAACTGGTTTACAACTACTAGATAGATGCCTCACATGGTGTAATAGTAATCTAGGCTAGCAAACCATAGCTAGTAAATTTGATGCACACCAAGTACCTCTATACTTCTGGCTTTGTGCCAGAATAAGCTAAGCAACTGACTAGAATAACCAAAGAGAAGGCGTTTATGTATACAAAAACTAGAGTTCAAATCCTGACCAAAGATGTTTTCATTTCATATAATGCTAATAGCTTTGAGAAAGGTATGCAGCTAAATGTCTCTCCAGCTATGGGTAAATAGGACAGACTAGGCTCTTTAAACTTGGTATGGCAACTGATGAAGGAGAAAGAAAACTGAATTCAAACCTGTTAAACGTCACTTAAGAACTGACCTTGTGTCACATCCGGTCTAGAATCAGAAGAGTTGGGTAAATACATACAATAACCAGATAAGATATCTATACAGAGTGTCAGCAACACTGAGACAGTTCCAAATGATAGGAAGATAAAATTGAGAGATATATATAACTAAAATTCTCATTTGTATGTATCCATTAACAATGACAGATCATAGCAAGTTTTTTTGGGGGGAGGATTGGGTGATTGTGTTTTATGGCATAGCAACCCTTGTAGATTATTTAGTACTATATTCTCTGTGTGTGTGTGTGTGTGTACATATATTTATGATTTGCAAGCAAATACTTTGTAGGTAACATTTTTAAATGAGCCAAAGCACATAGTTAAATGTTTTTAAGTATTACAAACACATATAGTTCTATTTTCCCCGCTACATTTAAATGGTTTTAAGTATTACTAATAATTCTATTCAACATTATTCATTTCTTTGCACAGTTAAATAGTTAAATAGTATAGTAAACAATTGAATAGTTCTATTTAAGGGATAAATAGGACCTTAACAGGTACAACCACTCTGGGTCAGAATAGATCTGGTAGTAATGGCAATGTGGGGGTACTCTACATTCCCCAAAACTCCAGGACTAAAACCTCACCATTAGATGGATTAGTATCATATCCAGGACACTTGTTGGAGATGGAAGGGTCTTACTCCTCAACAGAGATGCAGTTGGCATATTCTATTGTCACAGCCAACTGGGCTAAGATTCTTATTAAAGCAATTTCCTGACTTCAATCACCATGAATATTTTTTATCCAAATTCTTCAAATAAAAGAATTATGAAATACTAATCAAAATCCTTTACTCCTTCAGGAATTGAATCATCTATATTAGACCACAATAGGAACTCTCCAGATTCATGAATCATCAAGTAAAAATATGCATTAGATGAATGATGAAAAATAGTAACATACTGAATATGAATTATTTTGAAATGGTAGATCAAATATGTATTTAACCAGCTTTTACCCTACATGTTTATGCTACAAAATTGAAAATCTGGCCTGGTTTTCAAACAATAATGTTTTGAAAATTGGTTTAAATTTGAGATCAAAATTTTCATTGAGTTAGGTTTGACACTCAATTTTGACTAATTTTTGGTTTCTGAATCCAAAAATGATCCCAGTTTTTCTGTATCACGTCAGGTTTGCATGCTATATGATACTCTTGCTTTGTATAAAGAGACACAAAATACCATATCTAGCATATTTCGGCTCATTTTATTGTATGGTTTTAAATTTACACATGATGGAAAATAATAAAACATTGCTTGAATGCAATGTTTATACAAATAAATTTGTTCATACAAAGGATAATCTTACTGTAAGTCAAATTGTGTGCAATTACTCAAAGTAAAAATTTACACATAGCTTTTCCTGGAGTGTACAGTTTGTGGACAATCTTGCTTTATGCTCCAACAATAGTCAACCATCATATTTACATCACACCTAACCTGATACCATTTTTCTATGACCTTCAAATCATGATGGAATCATTCACCTTGCTCATCATTAACTTCACCAACATTTTCTGGAAAGTTAGGAAGATGGCTGTGTAAAAAATTCAACTTGCTCATGTTGCATCCAAGGCTTTGTAGCTCTTCAATAGTTTTTGAAGATTTTGGTGTAATTCTGTGCTTGTTTATTTCCAAGAAAGTTCTTGACAAGGTCCTTAAATGATGACCAAGCATTCTTCTGACATTGTTCCAATGAAATGATCATCTTTAATGAGCTGCTTAATCTGGAGACTATCAAACACACCAGCCTTGATTTTGTCAATTGACAGGCCAGGATATGCCAAAATGAGGTATTTAAAACAGACTACTTCAGTTTTCAATGCTTTAACAAATTGCTTCATTAACCCCAGTTTAATGTGCAGAGGTGGGAATACAACTTTTTCTATCAACAAGTGGCTCATGTAGAATGTTGGGATCACCCAATGCTTCTCTTGAGCTCTGCTATCCCACATACACAGAAAGCAGAGATACTTGGGAGTAACTGTGTTGCTGACCAAGAAGGAAGCATACCATTTTAAGGTCAACACAGATGATCCAATTGTGTTTGTGATATTGCAACAACTCAATGACTCTTTATGTCTTCATGAAGACAAATGGTTAATTGAGACAGCAAATATAAATTGCCATTAAGGAGAACACACTTTAAGCTATGCTTTGAGTTGTTGATGAACAGTCACCATTGATTTAAGCTTTACATTCAAATTACCAATTTTTGCAGTAAACCCTGTATGTTATGGCAATTTACAAAGCTACTATCACTTCAAAAAGACTTCAGAAATGAACTTTCCCAAGATTGAAAAGAGGATACCTTTGCTCCTTTTTCAAGCAAATTTTTCTCAGTCTTGATGCTAGGAGTTCTGAAGCCTTTTTCAACAATCACAGATCTTGTGCCAAATCATCGGGATCCAGATCATCAAGAGAGGGTAGGTGAGCAAAAATTGGTATTGGGATTTCAGCTGAATGAGGTACTGGACATATAATTGATGATAGACTTGCATACTCAATTAGGTATTTGTTTTTCTTGTTATATCTAAGTTTTCACTAAGCAAAAGTAACAGTCCATGCAGTGACTGGCTCTGACTAAATCACAGACCCAACTATGGGTTAAATAGTACCACTACTGTTCTTCAAGGAGAATAGCTTTGGCATTAGATAACCTACAAAGGTTGATATGCCATTAAACAAAGAAACCAAACCAAATCATAAGTATATCAAATGCCAATTTATCATGTGTTCCCTTGATCCACATTTATAAACTCTCAACACACTGCTTGCACACCTTGTGAGGGGCCCAAGACACAACTTGATTACCAAACTTTACTTTAAGATATGTAAAATAGGCTTGCTTGACAATATTGATAAAATAATACTAAAAGTTGGCAACCTTAGTCGAGGGTGACCCTAAGGCTCCATTTTCAATAGCTACTACACCGAGGTGTAGGGGAGGGTGCTACTCCATTCTCTGAATTGCTTCACTTTACCCATGATTCTTACCTTATAATGTGTAGTGTTAAGCTAGGTGGCATCAAGTACCATTTTTTGAGTCTTTAGTATGACTCTACTAGGGATAGAACCCAGGATCATTGACGAACACTCATGAGGTCAATAAGACTCATTTATTATTGGACCCTAAAATTAAATATTTTACTAATTACTTTTCTTAACACTTTGACAGTAACTCATAAAAGAGGCACTATTAGCAAATAAGAACAATTGAGCTTATTCTAAGAGTGAACTATAGGGGAAAAAAACTTGACATGATAGAAGAAAATTGACTGTAGTTTGGAAATCAGCATGCTAATTTTAGTCTAAAGTGAAAAAAAATGAGCTCAACAGAAACTATGTTCAAAATTGTTCCTCTGTGTTATTGCTTTCCTATTAGATAACCTAATAAGTTTGTATGGCATCAGGAATACTTAGTGTTAACAAGCTTCATTCATTAAAAAGAAAAAAAAATTACTTTGCTATCATTAATATACAATTTCAAAATTTACTCTTTGGGAGTAAATTCTAATCGTCAAGAAAATAAACATTTTTTATATTAAGAAAAGTAAAAATACAACTCAAATGCCAAAAAATATTTTAAATGAACTGAAAGTGCTTTGCAAAGTTGTATGCTGGTAATTTCTGACTTTATGATGCTCCATGATCAACTAAAAAAAAGATCAAGACATCATTTGAAAATAATCAATATCTATATATTATAGGAGACAGCCAACATTCTCAAAATATTCAAATTAAATATTGAAAATTATCTGGAATTATTTGGTTGTAAGTCAGTTTGATATAGTTTCCACAAAAGTAAAAACAACCCACCGGTTTTGAGGTAGGTGCTCTGTATCCTTTTAAAAAAATTATGATAGGTGATTTAAAAGTGTATACTTTATAAATGCAAAAAATAATGGGGTAAGTGAAATGAATCAACACTAACTGTACCAAAGATAGGTGTCGTACAACAATAGCTTTGGAATTAATAACCCCTGAAAGTTGATAGGCCATTAAATAAAGAAACAAAACTAATGTTCCGGTAATCATTTCAAAAAATTAATAAATAAAAAAGATGCACTTTTTATTTGTCAATGCTCATATAATCATATCAACATACATATGCAAAAGCACTGTGTTTACTGATCAATGCAAATAATTCATATACAATTATATGCATCACATAACTATTCCTATCTAATGATAATTTCCGAACAGTTCTATCTGACCTATAGATAGAACAAGCACTGCCAATTCAGGTCAGAGTGAACCTGTGAATAAAAGGGTGCCTTCACACAGAACTGGAGCCTCACCACCAGATACAGTGAATACTATTCGTGTACACTAAGCCCTGCCAACAAGGCTAGAATAACCTGAAAGATGACCGGAAATAGAGAAGGAAAAACCTGGTAAGGTTTCCCCATGCTGATTTTAAGATAAACAAAGTTGTTAAAAAGTGTCAAACATTACAAATTTTTACATTATTAGTTTGATGAGCTGAAATAATATCGGGATGAAAATTAATCAAAATTGTTGAGGCTATCAAGACCATTTGAAGATTCAGTTTGTAAAATAAGTTTCTATCAAAAATCTTTTTTGAAAGATAATATTAAGAAGCCTTCTTTTTTATTAGAAAAAAAAAAAAAAAAAAAAAATGACTCCGTGGAGTTGTGAAAGAAAAATAAATGCTCTTCTATTGCCAACTCCCTAAAGATTCAAAGTAGTATGAAACTGTTTTGCAGCTGGTATAGTTCAGAATTGAAACCAGCACAAAAGCAGCTGGTTCAGGTTCAATTCAAGTTCAAAATGTTTTTGTCCTTCTCTACTTGTAGAACCGGAAAGAGCAATGCCGTCAATTTTTGGCAACGAGAAAGCACTTACTACGACCTGCTATATTTATTTGATTTGTTTTGGAACAGTTATTAACAGCAGGATAAAGAAAGTGAGAGAAAAAGAAGTCTTTACATTTTAAATATATTGTCTAACTTCGAAAGGACGCGAGCAAAAAATGGCAGTTACAATTTTTTAAAATGAGGTGCTGAAAATAGGACTTCTAAAAATAGTCATAGCTTCTTGAGTTTTATAAAGAGAAAGAATACACAAGGAAGAAGACAGAGCTCTTAGTCAAAGAAAGCGAATAATTGCTTTCTTTAGCATTGCCATCATCCTGCGTACAACTAGAATTAATTTGTTGACTACTGCCTTCAATTAGTCGCAATTGATAAGTGGCAAGGGAAAACTCATCTTGCTTTCGTCAAAATCTAGTCATCGCTGTAATTTTCTTAGACATTTAAAGAAAGGAAAAAAAGTTGGGGTGGAAGAAGTCATGCACAGTCTGAATTTTAATACGTGTAAATGAGTCACAAGTAAAAAAAAAAAAAAAGTACACAACCATTATTACTACTACTAATACTACCATCTGGAGTAGGAGTTGTAATGTCTGTCAGTATAGCAGATGGGCCGGGCACATTGTGCATGGGAACTGACTCCGTTATTGAACAAGGTGAATGGCTTTCTTTAAAGCAATGAGAGTATAAAAGGGCTGGGTGCAAATGGACGCAAAATGGTTAGAAGACTACTACACCTGAATAAATACAAGCCTTCGGGCGCAATGTGAGTAAAAAAAATATATCTAAAAGTGACAGTAACTAAAAATTACGAATAAGTTAAAACGAGAGACGTGGAAATTTAAATACACTCATACAGAAAAATGAAAAGAAACTGATTTAAGTCTGGGTAGAGAGAGGGGAAAAAGCCTCACATCCCTCTAAAGTATGTGATTTTATTGGTTTCATGTGTTCGTTGGCTTAAGTTAAATTTTTGACAGTAGTTACCACGTGACACTGCGATTTGTGATGAATGCCCTTTTTTCCCTAATTCAAACAAAAAACAGTAATGGCATTCTTATGGATCTTAAATCGAAGAGACTTTAAACTGAGAAAACTTTAAAACCAGCTAGCTAAATAGATAAGAAACGTAGGATATTTCGGCTCACAGACGTTAACCTTTTTTGTTTAAGAGATTCAACGGTTGTTAATTCGAATGAAATTTAGAACCTTTCACATTCGTTCCGTTCAAAAATCTGCATTGCTGTTAGAATTGGTTGTGTTATTTTAAATTAGTAGGAGTTATATAATTTTTTTACACGTTAATATGCACTGAAAAAAAAAAATATATATATATATTACTCTCACTGGTCGAAACCCACATTCCGACCGTAGGGGTCCGAAAGGGAAAAGGAAAAAGAAAAAAAAACACAGCGAAAGTCGCAATGCGGATTTCCTTTATCATTATTACTACTACGTTTTCGTGTCAACCAAACGAGATAAACTGGAAAGAAAAAAAATAAAATCAAGTCTTTTTTGTAGTTTTAATTTTCGCCCGAAACATCCATGAAGCGCACTTCACTACGGTAGTCACGTGACTGACTCGACACGCTTCTTATTCCATGATAGTTTCAGAGTTCATTATTACTACAAATAATGCTGTGGTAAAGGTCTTTCACCTTTGCCGCCGTTTTTTTTTTAACGGTCTGTTGAGATATTTGATTTACGTTTCCGAAAATAATCGCAATATGAGGCATGGGAGAATCTCATGAGTAATATTGTTTCAAACAACACTCTTTCATTTTAAATTCAAGCGGAAGTTTGTTTTTGTTTTTGTTTTTTCGGTGGGGTGGAGGTGGGAGATTTATTTAGGAAATTTAAGATTGGAATGAAGTTGGTAGTTATTCTAAAAATTTTAAAGAAATAAAAAAGAAAGTATAATTATTTCTATAAGTTTTATAAAGGGAACAAAAAACAATATTTATCCTTTTTTCGCTACACTAAGTCAATAATGAATAAGATCGAACATTAGCAGAAAGTGCATAAAAGTCACCGAATTATTTAAAAACGGATTCGGAAAAGTAGAAGTTAAAAATTGATCTACCCAGCTATAGGTTAAATAGCATCACTGATATTCTGCTACAGGGATGGCTTTGGCATTAAATAACCCACAAAGGTTGATATGCCTTAAAAATAAAAAGACCCGAACCAAACAATTGATTGTCAATGGTAACACAAACATTAAACAAGTGTTTGACATTAACAATTAAAAGCATGACTTGCTTGATGCGATGGTGATCGAACTAGATTATCAGGTCATTCATTGCAGGGGAGTTCGAATCTCACTGGGTATCCCATAATTATACCCTTGTACGAAACTAAGCTCAAATGACATTAATAAGATTGATAAATTAATTTATTCATAGGGAGATTTTAATTCTCAACACTAACTTAACTGGGCAATGAAAAAAGGAGTAGCTTTAAGCACTGAAGTAAACGTTTTTAAATAATTGAAATTTCGATATTACCTCAGTGATATAGCAACATAAGTACAGACCATATCAGTATTGCAAATAAGACTGACAGGTTTCAATTCAAAACACTTAAAACGGGTAACACTCCTTGTTTCAAGCTCAATCACAAAGACTTGCCGAATGTATAGTACACAAACCAAAGCAAGAAGAAAAAAAAGCCCTACCCTCGGCGAACAGTTGTGCATTACACACACAATCTACACTAGAAAACCGCTATAAAATTCATTACTTTTGGATGCATCAAAAAGAACTATGCTTCAGCACTGTTGTTAGGTTAAAAAATACTCAACATGATCAGTTAAAAAAAACTTTTTTTTTTTTTTAGAGCAGTGTTAACTTATTTACTCTCCCCATCAAAAATCTCAAGATAGTATTAGCAAGGTCTTTATTATTAGTCTAATTTTTAAACACGAAAAACCGCATTGTTATTTTATGAAAATAATGCCGTATTTGAGTTATGACATAAGTACCTAATGGTAAAGTAATATATGTAAAGCGTATATACTAAAGCAAACCCCTATCCAATTTATTTTTTTATTTTAAGTGGTGGTGGAGGCAACTAATGCTGTCAGTTTTTATTTAAAAACACAAAACAGAGCACCGCAGAAGTGACATATTGCAAATATTGACTAATTCATTCATTGTCAGTACCAACGGCTGACACGTTGTCTTTATTAGTTTCCCCAGTCACTATGAAATTTTAAAGATTTTTTTTTCTAAATAGCTGCAAAACTATTTGATAGTTATTTTAATTCAACCATCAAACTGGACAGTAACATTCATTTAGCATCATGCTTGATTTAAAATGTGCTCATTTAAGCATAATTATCCAGGTTTTTTTCTCGAATGAGGGATGTAGAAAGAAAAAGTGATTTGTAGAGTATATTTTTTGTAAACAAATAGTACAGCATTTTTACAGAAACCATAAATAAATACTAATATTTCAACTGATAAACAAACCGAGAAAAAAATGAAAAGGCAATTATTTTCACATGAGTAAATATGAAATAATAGGTAATCAATTTTTAAGCACTCAGGTTTTCTAATGAATAAAGACTTCAGACCTTGTTTACAGACAGAAGGTTTCGGTCACGTGACTACCTTATCGTTAGTCAGAGTCCGAAGAGAAAGACAAGTTTGAGCCTTTATTCCTGCACCCCCCCCACCGCCTTAGAATAGGTTTGTTTTTGTTTTTGGAAGGGGTCTCTATCAAATTAGTCAATTTATTATTTTGAGAAAAGATGAAAATATGACAAACCAATAAAAATTTATGGTTTAAAAAAAAGAGAGAGAGAGAGAGAGAGAGAAAGAGAGGAAGAAGCACACACATGGTCAATTTAAAACTTTAAAAAACTAATAAATTTAAGTTGGTTAAAAATAAAACAGAAAACTCTGCAATCAAATTATAACAGGGACAAAAACTTGGCTACACAGAAAGTAAAATGCAGCAAAATGACTATTATTAGAATAAATAATCAATAAGAAAATTTGACGCTCCACTACTGCAGTCATTTAAGAGAAACAGTAATTAGAAAATAATTAATATAAAGAGTTTTAGGTGATATATATGCCTAGTAGTAATTTTACAAGTTCCTACAACGTAAGGGGCTGGAGTATTTTAGATTTTCTAGTTAGAGTAGCCGCAATAAAGCTTTTGACAATTTAAAAACTTCAATTAAAAAATAAGTCTCTTTTTCACACCTTTTCTAGTTTGTACATTTTTTTTTTTTTAATAAAAAACGGAATGTAACCAAGTTACTAACACCGAAATCTGCACCTCTCGTCCTGCAGTCCTTTCCTCTACCTACTTCAGCACAGCGTGAAAAGTCTTGCATTTGAGTTTAAACACACCGAATTAATTCGCTTATTTTATTTACTTTTTTTTTTCCAAAATAGACGAAGAACTAGATTTAAGTTACAGGAGAAAAATAAAGAAAAAAAAAAGAAAGACGAGGTAGGAGGGTAACCTAAGATACTCATATACCCCTCGTATGTAACCGTATGGTTGACAAATACATATATATAACAAATCCTCTATCAAGACGCAAAGCTAAATCAAAATTATTAGCACTACATTTTATTAAATTTTTCTCCTTTATAAAATGTTTTATGCTACAAGGAAAATATATATTTTCCAGTAATGGAAGCTTTGTTTAATAGCCAATCCTTTTAAGGACTTAAAATACTGGAGTTAGAATATGATATGATTCTTTAAAGTCAGAAAATGAGGACTAATAAATAAGATCACAAGACACAGTAAACATAAAAAGGACATTTAAGAGGTAAAATAAAGAAGAAGAAAAATTAATACCTAACAACTTTTCCTTCTATTCGATATGTTATAATTGAAATAATTTTAATAGATTATTACTTTATTTAAACTTAAAAGTCGAAAATAAGAAATTGAAAAATCAAAAAGGTTAAACGATTTTTGTTTACTATTTATTGTCATCCTAACTAAACACGATGAAAGGAAAGTGAAAGATAAAAGCTACAAAGTTTTCATTAGTTTATCGTTTATTAAGAGTTCACAAAAAATGTTCTTTCTTGTTGGTTTTGACAGCAATACTAGTCGCTTCTTCAGTGGTTTTGCTTAGACATTTGAAAAAGAAAAAAAAAATGTGGGAGATTATTTTAAGACTAGTCAGATTTTGAACAAGCCCACTTACGACAGACAGAAGTATCACGTGTTCTATCCACCCTCATATTTAGGTACAATGTATAAACCGTGGTCCCGAGTGGAATACAGCTGACTTTCTTTATGTGACCGGAACTATTTCTTGTGGGTTAGCGGGGAGTTTTCAGAAATTTGACAATTTTGAAAATACTTACATAAGGAGCTTAAATGCTATCAAAAAATTTAATCACTTTTTACAGTAAGTTTATAAGTAATAAACGGTTGTTGTTGTTTTTTCAATTAAGATTTTTTACAGAGCTATTTAATTACAAGAGAAAAAAAAAGACTAATGAATGAAAGACAAGCTGTAGGTGAAAGTGAAAGAGTATGAATTTTTTAAGTAAGTAAACCACATTTCAATACGAGTTAGTAAACAAGAGATAAGTACTTCAATTTTATATTTTCAAAAAAAAAAAAAAAAGAAAGAAATATAAACTTACCGTTGATAATTTTCCTTCATGAAGCTCCTGTAAGGTAGGCCTAGTTTTAAGGGCGGCTGTAGTGGACAGTAAATTTCGGTAATGGTCTAAATGAGGGATCGCCTCAGTAGTATTTCCACCGAAGGTCTTTAAATTACTGGTGTCGTACGAATGTGTCCGGTACGTGTCCGTCGGACTAAAAGAGAAGGTCCCGTGGGGTGAATCAGGGTATCTTTCACTGTTGCTATCGATACTATGCCGATAGTGTTGTACACTGTTTTCCCTATCTCTGGCCACGCTTTCTTCGTCATCTTCGCAAGGTTCAGCGATGGACACTCGATGCACCTTGAAACGGGACGAACTATTCCTTTTAGCCTCACTGGGCAGATCGGTCAGTTCGTCTTTAGATTCCAGAACCAGGCTGCTGTCTCTGGGTTTTTTCTTGTCCTTATCACGGATTTCCACAGCTATGTCGTCGTCATCGTTTTTATCAGAGTTGGTTCCTTTGCCACGAGCCGACGACTTGTCCGCCATATTTTGACTAAGGTGAAGGCCCGACTATATACAATATATGTATGTATATGTTTATATACGATACAGAGAGAAAGTTGGTTTTGAGTTGGGTTTTTTTTAGTTAAATAGATATATATCCAAGAGACTAATGTGTTTTTTTTTTTTTTTTGTTTGTTTTTTTTTAACTTCTACATGTATACGCGTTTTGCTTTTTTCTCTGTCTGTTGTAGTGAAGAGAGAATGGCTATTTGAAAAAAAAAAAGGAAAAGAAAAAAAGCGTTACGCGTGGGTATTAATATTGCAGTTGTCGATGTTAGCCATAAAATAATAATTTGAAAAAAAGTAGTAAGGGAGAAGATCAGTGTGCGTATGTCGCACAATCACCCGCCTGCTGTATTTGTTATGATTGTATGGATGATTAACGTAAAATAAATAAGACTGATCTCTTTTTATCCCCTCTATGGTATTGGTCTCTCAACTTTCTCTTTTTAATCTGCCGAAGTTGTGAGTGGTTTGCTTTTGCTAAATTAGTTTTATTGTCGGTTGTATTTTTTTTTTTTTTTTGAAATCTTGTTCCTCCCACCAACAAATTAAAATAAATCGTTAGGGGGTAAGATGATTTTAAGTTATGTGGTTAAAAAGGTCTGTAAGTGTTGGAAACGAAAGTATAGTTTCACTGTATTGAGGGGTTTTTCGTTTGTTCGTTGTTTTTTGTTGTGTTTTTTAATTAACGAAAAAAATATTTACAAATATAAAAGTATGAGTATACCTTATTGATGCAATAAATAAATGCAAAGAAGTTTCGAAATAGACGATTTCTTAACTAAAAAAAAAGAAAGATATAGGAAAATAAAGGAAATAAATTTTAAGAGCTTTTTCTATAATGAAGTTATTTTTAGACGAAAAAATAAATACTTAAGTTTTTTGTTGCTAGCAGCAAAAATCCTTTTTTTAAAAAACTCCAAAATGAGCGAAAAAAATTACGCAATGTTGATAAATGAATAAATGCAATGAATGAAATTAGTTTGAAAAGAATTAGAAAAATGCCATTTTTTTCCACTCCAAAAATTTAAACCAACTACTTTTCAAGAATAGGGAAATAGACAGACTTATTTTCTTCTACTTTGTTTTTCAAGTAAGAAACTTCGAAGTCGGAAGAAGTAACTTGACTTAAGTGTTAAAAAGAAAAGGAAATAAATATGCCTGGTTTGTTAAATTGTTTTTTAGTAGAAAGATTTTAAAAAATGCATCTCCAGTTTTAAAATGAATGAAATGAAGAAAATTATGGAAAAATTAAACTTCAGAACCTGTCAAAAATAAATTTTTGCTACTTTTTTTTTTTTTTTTTCCTTTTACCTCTTCGGTGCTTATTTTTCTCCGATTCTAGTTCAATTTTTTTGTCACCTTGAAAAAAAAAAAAAAAAAAAAAGGAAAGTAAAGAAACTTAAGATTCAATTAACAACAGTAAAACAAAAAGTGAACAACAGAAAATATTTCTGTGTTCATTCCGTTAGTTTTTTTTTTTTTTTTTTTTTAACTTGATTTCTTTAGCAGAGGCGAAGATATTGAAAAATGGTGAGAAAGGTCTACTCAACACCAGGCAATATAAACCAAAAATGAGAGGAGAAAGAAAGAAAAAAATATAAAAAGATAAAGAAAGAAAAGGGCAGAGATGGAAAATGTAGGTATGAATGAATGAATAAATAAATAAATATATTATTCTTATGCTTAATCTTATTCTTCTTTCTCCTTTTCAAGTAAAGGTGGGCCTTGTTCTCTCTTTCTCTAAAACAAAATAAAAGCCTTGAATGTCAAGAACAAGACAAACAATTAACTTAAAAGCAGGTCTATACGCTCAATGAAGTCGCATGGGGGTGACGACAAGAAGACAACTAATAACACCTTTTACTTCACTCCTCTCTCTCCTTTTCAAAAAGGCGTTACCCTACCTAACATAACCCAGGCCAGGGCATCAGTATAGACCATAGCTTGATTCTATTATGTAGATTATTAACGAAGAAGATAGATATTCAATCTCCTAAATCCTGTTGTTATTTGTAGTAATAGCAGTAGTAGTGGTAATCACGATGTAAAATAAGTAGTAGTAGTAGTACTACTACTACTAGTAGTAATAATGGTGCCTGTTCGTCTTTCTCGATTTGGATTAGACCTTGTTGTTGATGAAGAATTCTTTGTTCTGACGATTTTCTGCGGCTACAAAATTCAGAGAAAAGTGTCGGTGACACGTTTCTGCGGCTAACTGGTGACAACTGAGAGTCACCTTAACGTTAGAGCGGCCGCAATGAATGCTGCCATTTCGCAGGTATTTTCCGCTGCGACGGCGGCCTTCCACCATAGCAGACGATAAAATGCTGCATTCAATGATTGAGTGAGAAACTCTGCAGGAAAATGGCGGGTGAACGAGTAGCGATATAGAGAGAAATATCAAACAGAGAGAGAGAGAGAGAGAGAGAGAGGGTGTACGGAAAGAAAAGGCTTTTTGTCGTATTAAGACGAAGAGAGCAAAAGAAATTAAAAACAAGGAACAAAGAAATTTATTATTCGAAATGAATAAAAGGACTAATGTCGGATTATAGTCAGCAACTTGAAATTGTCAATATATATATATACATATATATATATATATATATATATATATATATATATATATATATATATATATAGAGAGAGAGAGAGAGAGAGAGAGAGAGAGAGAGAGAGTCTCCATATACACATGCTGTGTACGTATGTTTGTATGTATGTATGTATGTATGTATGTATGTATGTATTATAAACGTTGGCCAAGTGAATTCTCAGAATTAATGAGAATCTTTTTAAGTGCTCAATGCTCTCATTAAGCGTGGCCAATCTAAAATACTAAATTGACCCAATGCCAAATGCTACCAATGACTCTAAGTTTCACGTAAGGTGAATCTGTACTATCCCCCGACACACAAGAGTTTCAAGAATGATTGATTGATTTTAACGGCATGCCAACTTTTTTGGGTTATTTTATGCTTAGATGTTAGAATATCACGTTCATTGTACACTTAAATTTACATTTTTTGCGTAATTGTTTCTTGGAGAGATTTTATTTTTTGTTGTTTTTATTTATTTATTCATTTATTTATTTTTGCACACGGTCCTATCGAATACGAATAATTCTTAAACAAGTCTATTTGACATATAGATGAGATCCTATCTGGCACT
Organism: Sepioteuthis lessoniana; assembly: GCA_963585895.1. Lineage (NCBI taxonomy): Eukaryota > Metazoa > Mollusca > Cephalopoda > Myopsida > Loliginidae > Sepioteuthis > Sepioteuthis lessoniana. Next base: position 32,171 of record CAUZXS010004646.1, read on the forward strand.
TCTATTCCGGGTCAGAGTGGACCTAAGAGTGATAGCAATGAAGAGGTACTTCACACTTCCCATATCTCCAGAACTGGTGCCTCACCATCAGATGCAGTTTAAGGTCATACCAAGGACCCCACCCTCTTTTTGGGGGGGTGGGGGGCGGTCTTACCCATCTGCAGGGGATACAGTCAAAGTATTTTACGCTCCGCTGACGAGGCGGAAGAATTATTAGAGTACGAATAATCGTATGTATGAAAGTGGGTATGCGTTTTAACCGTTATATAACCACTTTTTCGGATTGTTTATATTAATGTTTTTCGACTGATTTATTCTTCAGCCTTTATTAAGTGTAAATGGTTTGGTTTCTTTGTTTAATGGCATATCAACCTTTGTAGGTTATTTAATGCCAAAGCCATTCTCATAGAAGAACAGTAGTGGTACTATTTAACCCATAGCTGGGAGGATAAGGGTTTTCATACCTTTCCCAAGGGTATTTGCCTAAAAGTGAACGTAATAGCGCGACTGGAGTATAAACTTGCTTACTACGATTCAGCAGTTCATCGCTTTAACCATTACACCACGAGGACACCCCCTCGTAGATGCCATAAGAAAATAAGATTAACTGCATTTGTCTTCTGAAGCAATACATTTTTCCTGATTTAGATTTAATTAAATGTTAGTCATTTCAAATAACGTGCATTTTAATCTATAAAAAAGCAAGACTTACATCCAAGGAAAATTTGACTATAAATCGACTAATTACACTCAAATTAACGAGCTTTAAAACTTTAATATGACGTTATTAAAAACGTACAAACATCAACAAGTACACAATGAGTGTTCGTCAATCGATTCGATATGATTTGTACAAATTGTTGTGGCGAAAGCTAGCAAAAATCATTAAGGATACTGTGCAAGTATTTTTTCAAGTTTATTGCATTCGATGTTATTCATCTAAGAAAGGATGTATCGGTAGAGACGTTCTGATCAATACGATAAAGATGGAGATACTTGTCCGAATAATTAATGAAAAAAAAGACACTTAAAAAGCATTAATCACCACATTGATCTGTGGAGCACCATAATGCGTTTAGTTGGCAAGCATAAAGACATAACATCTGGAATGAATAAGTGAATAAAAAAAAATGAAACCATTAGTAGAAATGTATCCTCTTAACAAGATCATGATTTTTTTAAATTTCATTATCTGATTGAGAGTTATCTCCCTTCAACAATACTTTAATCCCAGATTGTAATAATTATAAAATGATATTTGACCTCAGTAATCCAATCTCTGCTAATATGATATTTAAGAATCGAAAGTCCTGGAAATGTTTCCTGGGTGTCAGCAGTAAAGTAAATAATAGCTCTAAAATCTATTTCTTTTCAGGAAGGTTGCAGAAGTCAGTCGAGAAATAAAATACAATTGATAATATGGAAAGCGAAGTGCTCCATTTGTCTGAAAGCTAGATTTATGTTTGCGTAGGCGGAAGAGAAGCAATGGTATATATATATATATATATATATATATATATATATATATATATATATATATATATATATATATATAGGAGAGAGAGAGAGAGAGAGAGAGAGAGAGAGATTATTGTCCATAAATACGCACACCTCGAATACATTTTTTCTTAAAAAAAAAAAAAAAGAAAGAAAGAGTTTCCTTAGAAACCAAAGATACCAGGATTTCATTATTTCTAGCGAAACATCGTAAAACCAAAACAGATATTACTACCCATAATTTATTACCAAATTTTTCTGCATTGAAACTCTTAAACCAAAGATATGAATATGTAGCAGTTAAGTACACCTCTTATATTTATCTTTACCATTTTATTTTTGCCTACAATGTAGCTGCAAATTTATTTTCGGTTACAGAATTTTAATCCAGTGGCTATTGTCTTGTAACAGACGAAACATATCACGTTATACTTTTAGCTTTCCCTAAACATATAGGATGAAAGCTCATTTACATTTTCAAGCATTTCAGGAGACCGATGAAGTATGGATGACTAAACATGATAAAACCTGATTTTATCCACATCGACAAAAGTACATTCCCAATAATATAACACGACGGAGAATACTCTAGTTAGAAAATAATCATTTTTATGAGCCAAATTTTACTAGGTCGCTTGGCTAACGAACAACTCTTGAATACAATACAATGTAAGTCTGATTGAAAGGTACTGTTTCAACCCAGTATGTTCGAGAAATGGGAAAATATTCACACGGTCAAAGATCAAAGGCAATTGAATAATATTAATAATTTACTTTTAACTGTTAAAGAATATAAATCTGGTCTATCAAATGACTTTTATGCTGCACTTATTATGACTAACAGAACTTACCCAGATATTCAATTTACAATGTAAATACACGACTAACCGGGACCCTTATCTGTGTACGCTTTTATGCAAGTAAATGGGGAAATTTTTCGCTGAACCACAAAAAAAAAAACGAAAAAAAAAACAAAGAAAAATATATTGCATTTTTTTTTCTCTTCGGTTGAATTTCGTAATCTTATGTACCTCTAATTTCAAAATAAATTTAACTACTTTATGTTAATTTTAATTTTAATTTTTTTCAAGTTCTTACAACAACTATCATATATAGAGAGAGACAAATTGTCTGAGTCTAGTTAAGTATTATACGTATATAGTAAATATATGCTCAATTTAGAGCCCTTTTACTCGCTTTGATTAATCATTTTTTTCTCGAAAAAGAAATATTTCCCGAAAAAATGAAGACCATTTTCAACAATGCAGATAAAGCCAGATTGATTTTTTTAATACAAAAATAGACATAATACGGATTTTTGAATTTTCAAAAATCAAACACGAAGAACAAATACATCACATGCAATGGCAATGTTGCCTATGATATAATATTTGGCAAAATGGTGACAGATAAGACTTGAGAACTTGAAGTTGATATCACAATTGTTTTATTTCCTGTGTAACGTTTTGCTCTTTATTATACGAGCGTTTTTAGACACAACTAGAAATGTTTCGAAACGCTAAAAAAGATACTGATTCTTTTGCTCTATTTATCATTTGTGAACGTACAGTGACGTTATGTAAATATGCTGAAACGTAACATCTTTTCTAACTTAAATTTCTTTTCTAATTTCAGCTTTTCAAACCCTATTTCTTACTTATGCTGTCTTCTTAACTGGCACAGGAGAACCTTTGTGCCGGGTGGTGAAAAAAGCTAATGTCTGGATTCCATGAATCCTTCCTACCTGGCAATACTTACCCCTCGCCTAAGAGGAGTAAGGACTGAGTTTGTTGCCCGATACTCGAGGCACCCCTCAAGGAAAATACCGACGGAATGTTAGCAATTTTTAAATTTGCCACTATAGGAGACCTGCGTTCTGCATGGCACGTCACTTAAAAAATGACCTTGTATATTTTAGATAGGTGGGAAGCTAAAAAATATCGTACCTATATTGTCTATCCATTGGTTCTTTCACAATGAAAATATTTGTCATATATTTAGTGACATACATGAAATATATAGATAAATAGTAAGTAAGTAAGTCAAGATGGCGACCGTAGTCGAGGGTGACCTGAAGGCTCCCTTTTCGATAGCTACTACACCAAGGTGTAGGGGAGGACGCTACTCCTTTCCCTGGGCCTAGAATAGATAAATAAATAAGCAAAAATACTTTAGTGACCATCTTATGGATAAATAATCCTACTAATAATAACTAAAACAAACACGATGAAAATAAAAAGCAAATAGTAAATAATTTAAACGTTAAAATTCGAAACGTTTTTCTTATAGATTAAAAAAAAGATTTTTTTTTAATTGAATGAGAATATAATAAAAATGAATTTATTAGTAGTTAAATTTGGTAAAAGTTTAGCTAATGTTAGTTACGTTTATTTTCGTATAAATACTTTATAGCAATTATTATAATAGAAAATAAACAATGAATTTGATATATTCAAAAGAATAAATAAAATGGATAAATCGTGATTTTCAAAGCTAAAGCTTTGAAAACGATGTCATTTCTCTTTGAATGCCGGGCATCTAATTACAAGTTATAGTGTTAGCTTTTGGCATGGGAAATAGTTTAATTTTAAGGAGTAAAAAAAGTCAAATATACTTGGCTAAATACAATTTTGGTCATTTTCGGGGATAACGCTAGCAATTCCTGAAAGATTGGTTGAAATCTGGCCAAAATAGCGGGGTTTGAGTGGCACGAATATTGGCGAGTTTTTCACTTCAGTTTTAACTGCTGGTTTTCACTGAAGTCTGAGTGACAGCAAATCTCAGCTCTTCAGGACTCTTCAAATTATTCTAGTCGATCATAACAGTTTTCTGGTAGTGGTCTGAATAGTTTGCCTAGGATTTTCAGTTCCTTCAATCTTTTTTCAAAGTTCTTCAGGGTCGTTCCAGTTTATATTACTATCACATTATAATGATTATTTTTTTACTCTTTGCAAGATTTTCACATCAGTTTAAACTGCAATTGGTAACACTTTCACTCTCATCTGCCACAGCTTTTTTAGTTCTCTGGCAAGGTCCAAGTATTTCTTTATCTTTTTGCTTTCTTTTATTTTCACACTGTGGTCGGCTGGAACGACAAACTCTACTAGACGGCAAGTTCCTTTTCCTTGTTATTTTACTCCTTGAGAGTTTTTCACATCAGCGTTGACTGACGGTCTTTCATTGGAGTCTGAGTGTTAACAAGTCTCCTCGAGTCTCCAGGACTCTTCTCAGCATTCTGGCCGATCTCAATAATGCTGTAGTTTAGATGGTCTCCACTCATCCTCTTATTTCCAAGTTCTCCAGTCCCTTTATTAATCCTTCGGTGACTGTACCAAGAGCACCAATTACAATTGGTATAACTGTTACTTTCATGTACCACAGTTTTTTTCAATTCCCAAACAAAGTCGAGGTACTCATCCTTCTTTTGGCTTTCTTTAAATTTTACTTTGTGGTCAGCCGAGACAGCAAAGTCCACGATTCAGCAAGTTTTTGTTATTTTTTGTTGATTATTATAAAGTCTGGTTGTCTGGCCGAGATTAGGTGATTGTATCTCAAAATCCCAGAGGAGTTTGTGCGTGTCATTCTCCAGGATATATTCTGGGTTGTGCATATACCATTTGTTCGTATGGTCGAATTTCAATTTCTTGCACAATTCCCTGTGGATCACCTTGCCCACCCAGTCATGAATAGTCTTATACTCCTTCTGTGCTAATTTGCTACATTCACTTAATATGCAGCGGATCATTTCGTCTCTACCCCCACATAACCAACATTTATTGCGTCTTATCTATTCTTTCTTTGATATGATTGGTTCTTTTAGCGTTCTTTTGTTCTGCTATTAGGGGAGATCCAGTTTCTCTTTTAAGGTTTCCATTTTTTAGCCTCGTCTATGTTTTCTCGTATAAGATGTTGCTTATTATTCGCTTAAATCGTCCACAGAGTTATTTTTCTTTCCATTTTTGTTTTTGGGTTATTGTTCTGTTGGTCCTCTTGTTGTCAGTATTTTTTCTGGTGGCTGTAATCAGTCTTTCTCCACGCTTTTCTATGTAGTCTTCTTATCGTTGTATTGATGCGTCAACACTGTCTTCAATACTGGTAAATCCTCTTCCTCCTTCTTTTCTTGACACACATAGTCTGTCAACGTCATCTCTTGGATGTAATGCCTTATGCATGGTCATTAGATTTCTTGTTCTCTGGTCTATTTGTTTGAGTATTTATCTGGTTCACTTCAAGAATGGTCCTGAATATCTTACGAGGATGCAGGCCAGGTATTTATAACTCTGACAAGGTTTCTGCTATATAGTTTTATCTCGAGTAGCTTTCTAGTTCTTCTAAGACACTCTTTCTTAATTTTTTCTTTCATTTCCACTTGTTTGATAGTTTCTGCTTCCAATATCCCCAAGTATTTATAAGTTTCCTTTTCTCTGATCGTTCTAATTTTTCTTGATTTGGTAGTTCCATTCCGCTCATAAGGTGTCGTTTGCCACTTTTCATTACCAGCACGGCGTATTTTTCTATGCCAAATTCCATCCCTATGTCCTGACTGTATATGCTCATTGCGTGTATTAGTTTCCAATTCGTTTTCATTTTTGCAAACAGTTTGATGTCGTCCATGTACATTAGATGATTGATATTTTCCTACGATTTACTAAGTTTATATCCGGCTATGCATTTTCTGAGTATGCGGTTAAGTTGCATCATCGCAATTATAAATAGTAATGGTGATAGTGCATCTCCTTGGAATATATCTCTTTGGACCTTCGTTTCAGCTAAGCTTTTCTCTCCTGCCGTCAAATCCACTCTCCAGGTTTTCATAGTTCTCTCGATAAAGTTTATGACCTCATCTGACATTTTGTACATTTTTGGCAGTTTATTATCCAGTTTTGTGGGATCATATCATATGCCTTTTTGTAGTCAATCCAGGCCTAGCTAGATTTTTCCATCTCGTCTTGCTCTCGTCGAGGATATGTTGATCAATATTATTATTTGCGAGTTATCCCCAATTGTTTTATCTGGCGATGTTCTCTTAAGTTCGAATAACAGTAAGTCTTCTCAACTCTACTGCACTCAGTAGGCCTGTCATTCTAACGATTTGATCTTCAGTACCACTTGGGGGAGAAACGTTTTTCAGGACTGTTCCAAAGTCTCCACCTGTAATTGATATCACTGTTACTTTCATGTGCAATAACTTTTAGTTCTCTTGTAAGGTTCAAATATTTATTTAGTTCTTTTTCCTGTGATCAGCTGGAATGTTGAAGTCTACTCGTTGACACGTTTTTTTCTTACTTATTACAAGGTCTGGTATCACATAAAATTTGTCTGTATGGTCAAAGTTTAGTCGCTTGCACAATTCTCAGTGTATCACCTTCCGCAACCAATCTTGTTTGCTTTATCTTGTTCTTCAATGGCAGTTTATTGCATATCATTTTTAGGGAGTTTTTCACATTAGCACTTACTAATGGTCTTTCACTGAAGTCTTGAGTGAGAGCAAGTCTCCTCAAGTCCCCTGGATTCTTTTCAATATTTTGGACGATCTTAATAATACTGTAGTCTAGATACTCTCTTGTTGTCCTCTGATTTCTAAATCTTCCATTGCCTTTACAAAGCCTTTAGGGATTGTTCCGAGCGCACCAATTACAAAATAGGTATCAGCCTTACATTATTTTACTCCTTGGAGAGTTTTTCACATCAGCGTTAGCTGATGGTTTTTCAATGGAGTTTGAGTGACGGTAAATCTTCTCAAGTCTCCAAGACTCTTTTCAGAATTCTGTCCGATCTTAGTAGTACAGAAGTCTCCTTTCGTTTCGATCAGACGTCTCTACGAATGTAGTCTCTTCTTGTTGTCTTATTTTCAATGTGAGTTTTTCCCAAGTCAAACTGGTTATTTTTCACTTTAGTTGAGTGGCAGCAAGTCTCTGCTAATCTCCATGATTCTTCTCAGTATATCTGGACGATCTTAATGATGCAATAGTCTGAATGGTCTCCACTTGTTCTCTTATTTCCAATGTGAGTTTTTCCCAAGTCAAACTGGTTATTTTTCACTTTAGTTGAGTGGCAGCAAGTCTCTGCTAATCTCCATGATTCTTCTCAGTATATCTGGACGATCTTAATGATGCAATAGTCTGAATGGTCTCCACTTGTTCTCTTATTTCCAATGTGAGTTTTTCCCAAGTCAAACTGGTTATTTTTCACTTTAGTTGAGTGGCAGCAAGTCTCTGCTAATCTCCATGATTCTTCTCAGTATATCTGGACGATCTTAATGATGCAATAGTCTGAATGGTCTCCACTTGTTCTCTTATTTCCAATGTGAGTTTTTTCCCACCAACTCTAAGTGGGGATTTTTTTTATTGTAGTCTGAGTGATAGCAAGTCTTCTCGATTTTTTAGGATTCATTTCTTCTTGTTCATTACAACTAGGTCTGGTCTTCTTGTCGGAATTGGGTTATCCGGAGGATTTTATGGGTCTTATTTTCTAGAAAAGTTTTTGGTTTCTGCCTGTACTCTTTGTGTATATGTTCAAATTTTACTTGCTAGCACACTTTTTTGTAGATCACTTTCCCTACCCAGTTGTGCCAGCTTTTTTGCTCTTTTTGAACCAATTTGCGGAAATAACTTATTAGTTTATAGTCTCCTCCTCTCTCTCTCTCTCTCTCTCTCTCTCTCTCTCTCTCTCTCTCTCTCTCTCTCTCTCTCTCTCCACGTAAACTACATTTGTTATTCTCTTTGGTCCTATCTTTTCTAATTTTTACATAGTTCTTATGATGCTATTTCGAGCTGCCATAAATAAATTTTCCGTTTCTTTCTTTGTTGGTTAACGTAATAAGTCCGGTGATTGTCGTTGGAATTGTGACAGTGTTGGATATTTACTTGAATACCCCCTTTGACACGCCGCGTAGATTGCGAGGGTGGCATGCTAGAAGGAAGTCGGGCGCTGGGAACAGAATAACTGGAAATGCACCTATTTGCTAAAGTAAACAAGACGCAGGTGCTCCGGCAGCAATGCCAGGTAAATTGCGTGGGCAGCATGCTAGAAGGAACCGTGGTCATGTGTATTGTGTGGGTAGCTCGCTAGAAGGAGGCATGCAACGTTTTTGCAGCAGGTTGTAGGATATGTGATCTCGAGAATTTGCGAAGGCGTACGGAATATTATATAACCTGAAACATTTCCAACCTAAGACAACGAAGCAGATAGGTAGAAAGGTTTCTCAGAAGAACCGTACCGTCGCCCTTGTGTAAGTGCCATCTCAGCTGTTTTCGACTCTTTCTGTCATTCTACCCAGACGCACATTTCGGGTGATAAAAGGAAAAGAAAAGAAGTTGATTATATTTTTTATACATCAGCGTTGTTGTCTTTCTCTGCTATACAGCAACAGTAAGCCTCCTCAAAGCTCCTACACCTTCTCACTATTCTTGTAGACAACACATTGCAGTTTCAATCTTTGCTCAAATCGCCAATTCCTTCAATCTGGCATTTAATACTTTTAGCACAGTTCTAAGTGCGCAACCTATAATGAGCCAAGCGCTATTGACCAACCCCTCCGCTCGGGCAGGATATGACACAAGGTCAATTTTTAAGCGGAGTTTAACAGGTTTGAATTCAGAGTTTTCCTTCTCCTAGACTAGTTGCCTCACCAAGGCTGAAGAACCTAGTCTGTCCTACTATTTACCCATAGCTGGAGGGAGAATAATTGGATTCATACCTTTCCCAAGGGTATTAGTGCTATGTGAAATGCAATCAGTCTCGTCCAGGGTTTGAACTCGTGTCGCCGTGTTCATTTCCTACGACGATAACAATTACACCACGGGCACCTCCTCATTTTCATATTCTCTATCTATTTCAATTCTTGCTCAAAATCCATATGCTCTTGTATTTTTTAAAATTTTTAATCTGTTGTCTGCTAACATCGTCTTATCTTCTGCGTGGAAGTATTTCTTGTACTTGTTCGCAATAACAAAATTTAGTCTTCTCGCTTTTAAGTGATGGTCTGTCGAAACTTTAAAATCTCTGAGTTTTTTCTCTTGTTTTATTTTCTGAGACATCTGCTCTCTATTAATATCTTTATGAAGTCTGCGTGACGGCAAGTCTACTCAGCTCTCCAGGACTCTTTTTAGTAAAAGTAAAGTTGGCGACCATAGTCGAGGGTGACCCGAAGGCTCCCTTTACGATAGCTATTTCACCAAGGTGTAGGGGAGGATTCTACTTCTTTCCCAGGATTGACCCACTTTACCTGTACCTTATAATGCTGAGTGATAAGCAAGGACGCATCAAGCACCATTTTTTTGAGTCTTTGGTATGACTCGACCAGGGATTGAACCCAGGTCTCCCGGGCCGTTGGCGAACACTAACCATTTGCCAATGTCCGTTCATAGGACTCTTTCAAGTATTCGGTTTCTGCTTCTTTTTTAATAGTATATCAACCTTTGTGGATTATTTTATGCCAAAGCTATTTTTGAAGAGCAGCGGTCATACTGTTTGACCAATATCTTGTGGATAAGGATATTAATACATTTCCCAAGGACATTAGTCCAAAAGTGAACGTAATAACAAGACTGGAGTTCGAACTCTTTTCAAGACCGTAGTCCAGCACTTTAGCTATTACACTCGACTTGACCCTTCTAAGTATTCAAGCCGATCTCAGCAGGACTGCCATGTGAATGATCTCCATTCTTTCTTTGATCTCCTGTAGTTCTAGGGAATAGTTTCAAGGGATCCAGCTATGATTATTTTACATTTGCACAATTCCAAATGAGATACGCACAAACATAAATACACTGACAAAAAAAAAATTGTAACACCCTGAATGTGAGTTTCAGTTTACTTAAACGTTCTGGTAATATTGCTGGATTACAGAAAAGGATCTTTTATACGGATCATTTATACAGATCAATACAGAAAATCCTCATTTATACGGATCATTTATACGGATCAATACAGAAAATGATCATTTATACGGATCATTTATACGGATCAATACAGAAAATAATCTTTTATACGGATCATTTATACGGATCAATACAGAAAATAATCTTTTATACGGATCATTTATACGGATCAATACAGAAAATGATCGTTTATACAGATCAATACAGAAAATGATCATTTATACGGATCAAAATAAGGAGTGTATCAACAGTAATTAAACACCGTACACATGATGCCGAGATCAAAATTGGCATCATCCTTGGGGTGCTGCAGTTTTTTTTCCGTCTGTATATTTGTTTCTTTTTGCAGAGTTTGATGGTTGATTCATATGGGCAGTGAACAACCTACTTGCAAATGCCTTCTTGAGCCTCAAAAGCCATATGACAATAGAGTGGGTGATGGAAACATTTAGCGTGCAGTGAAACACTGTAGTCAATTGGTGGTAGTTAAAAATGAATAGATTAAAAAAGAAAATTATTTTTTTGACAGGTGAAAAAAGCTATACCAGGGCAAGGGTGAACAACAAATGTTTAGAAACCGGATAACGTTAAAGCTTCTGATAGGAAATCAATTAAAAGATAGTGATAGCTAGTTGAATTGGTGTTGCTTCTCGAAAGAGCCAGTTTTTATTATTAGACACTTTTTAAGTTGTATTTTCCATTAAAAGCTTTCAGTTTCCGGTGGAAAATGAGTCAGTTTTATAAAGGGACATTTAGAATTTTTTAATTTGTTTCCTTATATATATGTACACACATATGCGCGCGCACACACACACACGAGGTCTGTTCAAAAAGGTATCGAGCCTAAAGCTATATTTTGGCACTCAACAAATCTTACCTTCGAAAAAAAAGTCTCATAGAGTAAAATTTAAAGAGTTTTACTTACACAAGGTATTCGCCAGTAACGCTATGTCATCGGCGTAGTCGGCGTCGGTAGAGCCACCGCAGGCATTGGCCTCCATGTCAATGCACACAAAACTGAATATATGTGTTATAACCAAACAGGCGACATTTCCACACTAGACGGAACCTCTCTGAAACTAGTAGACAATTTCACCTACCTAGGAAGCAGCGTCTCATCAACCGAAAAAGACATCGACACGCGGCTAACGAAAGCATGGACAGCTATCGATAGGCTCTCGATCATATGGAAATCAGACCTGACCGATAAAATGAAACGCAGTTTCTTCCAAGCAGCGGTCGTATCGATACTGCTATATGGATACACTACTTGGACGCTAACTAAATGGCTAAAGAAGAAGAAGCTAGACGGAAATTACACAAGAATGTTGAGAGCAATATTGAACAAGTCCTGGCGGCAACACCCCACAATGCACCAACTATACGGCCACCTGCCTCCCATCATGAAAACTATACAAGTTAGACGAACCAGACACGCAGGACACTGCTGGAGAAGCAAGGACGAGCTCATCAGTGATGTACTCCTATGGACCCCCGCATATGGCCAAGCAAAAGCAGGACGACCAGCTCGAACATACATACAGCAGCTATGTGAGGATACGGGATGTAGCCCCGAAGACCTTCCAGAAGCGATGAATGGTAGGAAGAAGTGGCGAGAGAGGGTGAGGGATATTCGTGCTAGCGGCACGACATGATGATGATGATGATGATGATGACTTAAAGAATCATGTGTTTCGCCAAATAGTAGTGAGACATTATATTTTTTCCATTATCGAGGGTGTCCCCGTGGTGTAATGGCTGCACTGTAGTAAGTGAGTTCGAACTACAGTCGCGCGATTACGTCCCCTTTTGAACTAATATCCTTGGAAAAGATATGAAACACCTTATTCTCCTCCCCCAGCTATGTTTTAAATGGTACCACGACTGTTTTTCGACAAGAATGGTTCTAGCATTAAATAACCCACAAAGCATATTTACCAACCCCTCCGCTCGGGCAGGATATGACACAAGGTCAATTTTTAAGCGGAGTTTAACAGGTTTGAATTCAGAGTTTTCCTTCTCCTAGACTAGTTGCCTCACCAAAGCTGAAGGACCTAGTCTGCCCTACTATTTACCCATAGCTGGAGGGAGAATTATTGGATTCATACCTTTCCCAACGGTATTAGTGCAATGTGAAATGCAATCAGTCTCGTCGAGGATTTGAACTTGTGTCGCCGTGTCATTTTTTCATTTAAAAAGCATCAAAGAAACAGTGCTATTGTAGTATGCTGTCTATCCCATTGTTTCTAATGCAGTTTGGATTTCAGCTTTCAAAATTGATTAAAGAAATTAAAATTTAGTGCAAAGTAAACTTTATTACAGATTTTCCCCAGTATATTAAAAATATTTATTAATTTTTTTTAAAGGGGCCTATTTGGTTCATATTTCATTTATTCTTTTTTATATAGATTCAGTTAAGACATTTTTTACTTTTCTCTTATTTTCATCATTTTGTCCAGCCCCTGTATATATAGAGAAGAGTTGGACAAAATAATGGAAACACCTGGAAATTTCAAACAAATTTAATTTAATATGATTTTCTGATGCAGCCCTCCCATGAAATCCGGCTTTGTGCAGCTCCCTTCTTACAGTTTTTGAGAAAATCGGGTTCTCGAGCCGTTCATTAAGCTCTATTGTAATTTTCGGAGCTGTATTCTTGTGATCCTTCCTAACAATCCGCGTAAGAGTTCAACGGTTCCTATAAGAGAGCTTTCGCTTTTTTCCAGAGTTTCGTTTCAGTGAGGAGGTTTTTTCCTTCTTTCTCAAATGGTGTCATTATTTTCAAGACAGTACTCTTTGCTACACCAAATAATTCAGCGGTTTTTGTTAAATTAGCGCCAGCCATTCGAGCAACAGCAGTTTGACTTCTTTCAAAATCTGATAGATCTACCATTTTAATAAATTTTGATTAATTTCTTCTGATGATAAATAAATAAAAATAACAAACGTTTGATGGTTTTATAGGAGTTTCAAAATTACTTAGATTTTAGGTGTTTCCATTATTTTGTCGAACCCCTGTATATGTTTACAAGGCTTTATAACAAAGTTCGGAGGTAACTTGACTGATGTACTGATTGATATCCCAATTCATGTCTTAACATACCTAATGTTTGCCTTGTTTTACCAAATATTTAATTCTTCTGTTGAAATTACAAAAGTAATTTGTTATTTTTTTCTTTGAAAGAGTCATTTTGCGTCTTAAGTTCCTCGAACTTTTGGGTAGCATCTGATTATAACTCAAGTTGGAAATCATAATATAAAATAATTGGCCAATGAGAAAAAAGGTTAAAGGAACCCGGTGAATCTAAGTGGCCCTGCAAATTGCCAACAGGATGTCACGGATAACAAGAGATAGGGCTTGGTCAATAAGAGCTAAGTGACTTGGATTAATGTTGAGATTACTCAAGTTAATAAGGAAGCAAAGCTATGCGTCGTGGTGGGTACAAACTATCACGTGTTTGTGGGAGTGGGGTAGATTTGGATTAGTAGGAATGGCATTCATCTAAAATGGCTCGAAGAAGTTGAGCGATGGTGAAAGTTGTAGGTAAGTAAGATAATAATGAGTCAAAGTGACTCGAAGTGGTGGAAACAAAATGTCACAGGTATGGTTTGGTTTCAAGGTTTAACGGCATATCAACCCATGTGGGTTATTTAATGCCAAAACCTGTTTGTATATATATATATATATATATATATATATATATATATATATATATAAAATGTTATAATAATGTTATCTACAAACCATTTGTATATATATATATATACAAATGGTTTGTAGATAACATTATTATAACATTTTATATATATATATATTTATATAACAGCATATCAACCCATGTGGGTTATTCAATGCCAAAACCTGTTTGTATATATATATAAATATATATATAATGCTATAATAATGTTATCTACAAAACATTTGTATATATATATATATATATATATATATACAAATGGTTTGTAGATAACATTATTATAACATTATATATATATATATATATATATATATATATATAACGGCATATCAACCCATGTGGGTAATTTAATGCCAAAATCTGTTTATATATATATATATATATATATATATATATATATATATAATGTTATAATAATGTTATCTACAAACCATTTGTATATATATATATATATATATATATAGGATTTGTAAAGAAATGGTTTGTAGATAGCATTATTTATAAATAAGCCAGAGTTCATTTGTTTGCGCACAATTAAATGGTTTCAAGTATTGCTATTCTATTCAATATTATTCATTCGTTTGCATACAGTTAATTAATTGCAGACATTGCTATGTAATACTAATAATCCAGCTTAACTTCAGTCATTCGTTGGTACACAGTTAAATGGTTTCAAGTATAGAAAATCAAAATGAAAATAGATGGGGACCCAACAGGTTCTACAATTCTGGGTTAGAGTGGACCTGAGAGTAATATTGATAAAGGGGTATTCTATATTCCCCAAACCTCAAAACTGAAGCCACATTATCAGATATAGTTTAATGTCCTAACCAGGACACTAGATGGTTTCAAGTATTGCTATCCAACTCTAATAATTGTATTCAATATCGTTCCTTCGTTTGTACATAACTGAATTGCAATAATAATACTAATACTTCGATTTAACATTAATCACTTTGCACACACTTATTCAATTTAACATCAATCATTTATTTGCCCACAGTTAAATGGTTTCAAGTATAGTAAATGTTTAAAATGTTCTATTTGACCTGTAGATGGCACTATAACAGATGCTACCACTCTGGATCAGAGTGGACCTAGGAGTAATAGTAATAAAGAGGTATTCCACATTCCCCAAAGCTCCAAGACTGGAGCCTCAACATTAGGTATAGTTTAGTATCATATCCAGGACACTCGTTTTAGTAGGGGGGAAGGCTTTCCCTTTGCTGAGATGCTGTCGACGTATTCTTCAGCCCCAGCCGACTAGGCTGACAAAATTGTCACATGTCAGTGGAAGGGGATAGATTTGGATTAGTAAGGATGGTATTCCTTCAAAATAACTGGAAGAAGTTTATCAATGGTGAAAATAACAGATGAGTAGAGTGTTCGCCAATGGTCCGAGAGACCGGGTTTCAATTCCAGGTCGAGTCATACCAAAGACTCAAAAATGGTACTTGATGCCGCATTGCTTTATTAGTTGAGGATCAAGGGTATGTGGAGCAATCCAGGGAAAGGAGTAGCGACCTCCCCTACATCTCAGTGTAGTAGTTTTTGAAAAGGGAGCCTTCGGGTCGTCCTCGACCACGATCGGCCAACTTATTTACTGCCAAACCCGTCACCACTGAAACTCTTTAACCACAAATATAAACGCTCTGTCGATGGGGATTAGAATACGCTGACTGTATTTCCAACAGAGTGATAAGACACCCTTAAAAAGGAAGTGTCTTGGGTATAATCCTAATCTGCATCCGGTGATGAGCCTTTCGTCCTGGACCTCTGAAGAATGTGAAGTTATCCTTTTGATGCCATTACCCCCTGGTTTATTTGACTCGGACTGTTCTGTCAATGGGTCAAATATGAAAATGGAAATATTTGAAAATGGAATATTTGAAAACGTAACTGTGTCAAAACAAATGATTATCATCATCAAATAGGAACAATGACCTGAAACCATATAACTGTATATAAACCATATATGTGTATAAACCATATATGTGTATAAATCATATATGTGTATAAACCATATATGTGTATAAACTATTAGTATTAAGAATAGTTACTTGAGGCTATAATTATTTACAAATTTTTAGTTACTTGAAACAATATAGTTGTTTAAAAAAACTGAGTTTGAAATTAAATATATGAACAAGAGTTGATATGTCTCAAAATCAATCAACCAACCAACCAAACAAGTCAAAAATATAAAAATATAAACCCTTATGGAATGTACAGGGTGTCTCAATATACATGGGACCCATGTGGACTGTTACTAATTCTACTAATAACAATGTTGTGTTCTTTTTTGTTTTAGATTTGAAAATAATATTCTATAACTTTATTAATAATATTGTGTTATTTTTTGTTTCAGATTTTAAAATATTATAACAACTATTAATCTTCGAGCACAATGCCTTGGACAAGAAAGGAAGAATATTTTGTGTTACTACTTATTTGGTGACAAAATCATTCAAAACTGTATTAAAATAGATGTAATCCATTAATATGATAATGATTTATTACTGAGACAAGAGACTCAAAAAAGATTGTACGTCCTGGAAGCTGATATTAAAACAATTAAAAAACATCGATTTGATGTCTCTAGCTCAAAGAAAGCATTTTTTACAGGACGTGTTCCAAATGACCGCCATTGCGCCTGTCTCAGTAATAAATCGTTATCATATTAATGGGTTGTATCTATTTTGAGACACCCAGTATTTAAACGAAAAGTGGAAGAATGGCAATTAACCAAAAAGGCAGAATTTAAAGACTTCATATTGTCGGGGTTTTTTTCTCCTTTTTTGCTTGACACATAGAATCTATGTCCCCTCTAGGGCGTAAGGTTTTGTGCAAAGTCATCAATTTCCTTATCTCTTGGTCCATTTATCTGAGTTCGTCCCTTGTCCATTTTAAGAATGGCTGCAGAACTTTTTTTTCGAGGTACTCTTCTTTTTTTTCCTCTTTGTTCGATTATGTCATCTTCCCATATTCTTAAGTACTTGTAATTTGACCCATAGATGGCACCCTAATAGATACTACCACTTTGAGTCAAAAGGGATTTGGTAGTAATGACAATGAATGGATGACTCCACACTCCCTAGAATTATAATCTCACAACAGGATACACTTTAGTGTCATACAAAGGACACCCATTTTGGGGGATGTCTTGTCTTACCCCTCTGCAGTGGATACAGTTGGCGTATTCTAAGCCCCGCCGATGGGGCAACAGTGTGTGTGTGTGTGTGTGTGTGTGTGTGTGTGTGTGTGTGTGTGTGTGTGTGTGTGATTATGTATATGTGTAGGTAGGTGTGTTAGCCTTTCCAGGAATTTTCCTCTTTTCGAAAGATCGCTTTTTGACTCATTGTTTTTACAGTAGACCAACATTAATACAAGTTTCCATCGGCATCCGAGATTACAAATGGCGAAGAAGCAACTTATGGCATTGAATTTTAAGAGTACTTGACATCTTATTAGAACTAGAAACTGTTTCGTTTTGGGGAGAAAAAAATCAAATAAATTTGACCAAATAGTTTAAAATCTTTTCAGTACTAAACATATTCCCTGAAATCTGACCCAAATGACGAAGCCTTAGTGGCCACACACACACACACACACACACACACACACACACATATATATATATATATATCAAGGAAAACTCAACATATATCTTTATATTTTTAGATATTAATAGCCGCTGAGTACTCCATTGGAATGTATTGAAACTTCTCATATATTCTATGCATGAATCATTCCATATAAGTCTAATTTTGGACCTAATTTTTATATATATATATATATATATATATATATATATATATATATATATATATATATATATATATAAGAAAAACCTTTAAAAATAACTCATAATTTTTGTGATGATATTTATTTTACCAGACCCTTTACTTTTTAAAATGTTAGATCTGCATCTTCAAAGAAATGACGAAGAATTTCTGATGAAAATCTAGAAAACCCCACAAAAATCCCGCTACCCTATCTCCCTATCTCAAATTTCACCTTTTTTAATATATATATCTTTATTATATATATTTTTATATGTTTATTATATATATATATATATATATATATATATATATATATATATATATATATATATATATATATATATATATATTGTACAAGACAAAGCTACATCTTTTTTAACATTTATTAAACCTAACGTTGTCTGGCACAAGGTCAAAAGAGTGGATCACTTATAAGGGTCATTCTATCAATAGTTTACAAGATTAAGCTGATACTATTGTTTTATAATAGACAAAAACTGTACATCGGACTTAGATTGACACTAGGCAACATTACTGGAACACTGAGGATCTAACTATAACGGTCAATCATTAGTCGATGTTCGTGATAATCTTTTTCTCTAAATGATTTTATTCTGTTTGTCTTATTTTATATTCTTTTATTTTAAGGATACAAAAGGAAAAATGTACAATACTAAATTCATAGCTTCTTAAAAATCTATAACTGTCCAGTCCAAATTAAAATCTCTAGTATTGTACCAAAATCCGATCTTTTGTACTGATATTCCTAATAGCAACAAAATTACAACGCTTCAACTTATAAGTCTATTTATTCATCTATTTATTTTCTTTATTACAAAATCAGTGGGTGAAATATAATTGACGAACAATAACGGTGGCTTTGTTAACCAACAGAACCCAGATACGTGCAACACGACAAAAAAGAATTATGTCACCATCAAAAGGTAATTGACTATTTCCGTAATGTTGCTGACGAAAATATAACAAATAACAATTGATGAATATATAAATCAGTAATATAAACTAATGTCTACAGTTTATGAATAAGCATATTGTATTAAAGTTAAAAGAATTGATCCATGATATTAATTTTACTCCGGATATATATATATATATATATATATATATATATATATATATATATATATATATATATATATATATATATATATATATATAAAGAAAGCATTGATGGTGTAATAGTTACTGTCAGAGGATATGAACACGGAAACGCGAGTTCAAATCCTGAACGAGACTGTTTTCATTTCACATAGCGCGAATACTCATGGGAAAAGGTATGAATCCAATTATTTTCCCTCCATCTATGGGTAAATAGTAGGACAGGCTGGACTTTTTAACCTAGGTATGGCAACCGATCTGGGAGAAGGAAAACTCTGAATTAAAACCTGATAAACTCTGTTTAAAAATTGACCTTGTGTGACATCCTGCTTGTGCGGAGGTGTAGGTATATACTTATATATAATGTACTGTTGGTGTAGCATATCCATTAGTCTGAAAAATGTTGTCTGATCAAATTGTCTCTGGTTGGTTATATATATATATATATATATATATATTCTCATCCACAGACAGACTTTCGTTGCATTACAACTCTTTAGTGTGACTAGACACGAGAGATGCTACAAGTCAGGATCGAAACCCGCCTAAATTTATGTCAGGCTGATGACATATATATATATATATATATATATATATATATATATATATATATATACGTGGTGCATTCAATAAGTTTCCATACTTTTTTTTCAGACATTTAAAGTTGTCGTAGACTCTTGAATATTCAGTATGTTATTGCTCTACATCTTATGAGATGACTGACCAATTTTTATGATTTCAGATTCAAATGAACAGCTACAGCAGCAATTGGAATACACCCTACTTAAGCCTGATTATCACAGCTGGTGAATTTCAAAAACGCAATCTGGACGTGAGGACACTTTAGAAGAACGATATGCAATAAATTCTGTTTTAAATTTGGAAAAAATGCCGCCACAGAAACGTATGGAATGCTTCAGACTGCTTTTGGAACATCTTGCATGATTCGAGCATCAGATTTGAGTGGCATAAGAGATTAAAGGAAGCGAGGGAGTTTGTCAGAGATGATTAGAGGTGTGGGAGGAGTAAGGAAATCAATACACCAGAGTTGATTGGCCAAAGGGTTATGGTTAAGGTTACTATGTTGAGGTTTTAAGGGAGTTCAGGAAGAGATTCCGTCGGAAGAGACCAGCACTCTTCAAATCGAGTCAGTGGCATTTCCACCAGGACAATGCACCAGTCCACAACTCCATCCTTGTCACAAATTATTTGACCAAGATGGGCATCAAGACAGTTCCTCAGCCTCCCTATAGTCTAGACCTTGCTCCCTGTGACTTTTGGTTATTCCCTAAGCTCAGAGACTGTCGTTATGAGACAACTGAGGAGATGAAAGAGGCTGTGACCAAGGTCATTGACACGCTCATACAAGAGGACTTAAATGAGACCTTCCAGAAGTTGTTGGAACGGTACAACAAGGGCATTGAAGCCAGAGGAGATTACTTCGAAGGGGACTAGAGTTTCATAAGAGTACTATCAATAAAAGTACCCATAAGAAAAAAGTCTGGAAACTTATATAATGATCTTCGTATATATATATATATATATATATATATATTCCTCTATCTTATGAGAACAACTGTTTTAACGTGTTTTGATTAGTTTTGAAAGGAGTTTTTCAAATTAGCTTGACCGGCTTTTTGTTTGTTTAGGGGGAATTTTCCTCTGTGCTATTTTCAAGCGACAGCCCTTCAAATCAGCAGCGACTTGTTGGGTTTAATTGTTTGCATAGGTGTATATGGTAGTCAAATTTTTATTCTTTCCTGGTCGGGTGATTGAGTTTCATATTAAATCAAAATGGCACATGTTTTCAGACTTTTTATCCATTTGTCTTCTTTTTTTTTATTATTTCATTTTCCAGTATATTGTATTTTGCCGCGTGTGCATTTCAATGAATAAATTACATTGTTGCTTCTGCAATTTGATTCACGGTAAATTTTGAAAGTCTTTTTGGTTGTGAAACTAGTGAATGAATTGGTTGATTTGAGGTGTTTGCAGCATAGGTCGATATTGAGTGGTTGACAAAATTTAGTGGATTTTATTATGGGTTTGCTATGGAGTACTTTATTGTTTAGTATATTGTTGCTACCAATCTTTTCTCTAAGGTTATTTGGTCGATGATAGGTTAGTATAGCGTGTTTTTGAAAAATACCTTTAAAGTTAGGACTTAAGTATTTAGGTTAGTTTGCATTCTCCAAGACTGGTTGCCATGCCAAGGTTAAAGAGCCCAATCTGCCCTACTATTAACTCATAGCTATAGAGAGAATAGTTAGATTCATAGCTTTCTCAGGGGTATTAGCACTATGTGAAATGTACACAACTTCGTCTTGGATATGAACTCGGTATCACCGTGCCCATACCTGTTGTAGTCTTGAAGGGCCAGAAATGAATAACACAAAGAGATGTCAGGTTTACAGCGGTATATATTAACGGAAATACAGGCAGTAACGGTTACTGGTAACTGACTAGACTCTCTTGAATCGCTTGACTCGTTTATCGAGTCAGTCACTATTAATAGTCATAGGGTATATCACCATAACAATACCTAACGACGGTAACTATTACACCACGAAGAGACCGTCCAGACCACAGCATTGCTGAGCTCAGGTAGAAGAGTCCTGGAGAGCTAAGGAAACATATTGTCACTCACACTCCAGTTAAAACTACCTGCTAAGATGAACTTAAACAAATGGACCTAAGAACAAGAAAACTAATGACCGTGCATAAGGCATTACATCCCAGATACGACGTTGACAGACTATATTTATCAAGAAAAGAGTGAGGAAGAGGACTTGCTAACATTGAAGACAGCGTTGACGCATCAATACAACGCCTCGAAGACTACATAGAAAAACACAAAGGGGAACTGATTACAGCCATCAGAAACGATACAGACAGCACGATGAACAATAGAATGACAATAACTAGGAAACAAAAATGGGAAGAAAATCAACTCATTGGGCGTTTTAAACGACTAATAAACAACATCTCACACGAGAAAACCTGGACCTGTCTAAAAAAAAGGAAACTTTGAGAGAAACAGAATCTCTCCTAATAGCAGCACAGGACAACGCCATAAGAATAAGTCATATCAAAGCGAGAATAGATAAGACGTAACAAAATAGCAAATGTAGGCTATGCGGTGACAGAGATGAAACCATCAATCACATAATAAGCGAATGCAGCAAATTAGCACAGAAGGAGTATAAAACTATACACGACTGGGTGGGAAAGGTGATCCACTAGATGTGCAAGAAATTTAAATTTGACCATACGAACAAATGGTACATGCACAACCCAGAATCTGTCCTAGAAAATGACACACATAAACTCCTATGGGACTTTTACATACAGACGGATCACCTAATCTCAGCCAGAAGACCAGACCTAATAATAATCAACAAAAAAAGCGAAGTTGCAAAATTATCGACTAAGCTGTCGCGGCTGACTACAGAATAAAACTGAAAGAATGTGAAAAGAAAGATAAGTACCTCGACCTTACTAGGGAATTGAAAAAACTATGGAACATGAAAGTGACAATTATACCAATTGCAATTTGTGCTTTTGGTACAGTAACTAAAGGATTATTAAAGGGACTGGAGGACTTGGAAGTTGACGGACGCGTGGAGACCATCCAAACGACAGCATTATTGAGAACGGCCAGAATACTGAGAAGAGTCCTGGAGACTTGAGGAGACTTGCTGTCACTCAAACTCCAGTGAAAGACCATCAGCAAACGCAGATGTGAAAAACTCTAATAAGTAAATAGTAGAATAGTAATTATTATTATTATTATTATTATTATTATTATTATTATTGTATTCCTTACAAATTTTTCACACTAGTTTTGACTCGGTGTTTCTCACTGGATTCCGAGTGACAGTAAGTCACTTCAGGTCTTCGGGGCTCTTCTCAGTATTCAAGCTGATTATTATTACTATTATTATTATTGTTATTATTATTATTATATCACAAAATAGGTAGTAGTAGCTGTATGCTGTATATTTCAAATATAAATGTTGATGTAGACTAATTAAGATATCTATATTCTTTGAAAATCGACAACTGCTTTTAGTGATGGATTATAGTTGCTGATACTTGTAAAATCCCTTTTTTTTAATGACATTTTTTGTTTTGGTAGAACCATCTTATATTAATTTGGCCAACTGTAAGGCTAATAGATGAAAGTTTTTTTTTTTATAAATGAACTTTCAAAAGATATTAGAGCTAGATATCATCTGAATTTGTAACCCGATTATTTTGTCTTCTTAAACAGTCTGTCTAAGAGCTATGGTTCCAAGAAGATTGCATGGTACAAATCTAAACTTGCCTATATTTACAAGCTAATCTTTCATCCGAACAACAATTGTTGGCAGTAATTATCACATTCTGCTGTATATGGATAGCAAGATTATGACTTACTTAGGATAATACAAGTAGTCTCTCTCATTGATAAAATATAGCATTTCAATACACTATATTTATTGGTCTAGTCGGCTGGAGCTGCAGAATACACCAATTGCATCTCTGCTGAGGGGTAAGGCTGTCTTAGATATGACACTAAATAATCTGATGGTGAGGATCCAGTAATGCTGGAACTTTGGGGAATGCGGAGTAACTTTTTATTGCCATCGCTCCCAGATCCACTCTGGTCCGGAGTGGTAGCATCAATCTATGGGTCAAATAGAACTAAACTGAATTGTTTGAAATAGAACTGCTTTGACATTTAACTGTGTGTAAACAAAAAACTATACTTATACTAAACTGAATTGTTTGACATAGAACTGTTTATATGAATAAAATTGATAGAGTCCTATCTATGAGTCAAAGAGAACTGTTTGACATTCAAACTGAGCTAAATTAAATTGTTTGAAATAGAACTATTTGATCATTTAACTGTGTGTAAACAAATCACTGATGTTTAATTGAATTGTTAGTGATACATAGCAATACTCGGAACCATTTAACTGTGTGCAAACAAATGAGTAATGTTGAGTAGTATTATGAATGGCAAAAAAGCAGTACTTGAAAGTCTTTAACTGTGTGTCTAAATCGAATTATTGAAATTACGTAACAATACTTGCAAAAATTTGACTGTGTGCAAGTAAATGAATACCGTTGAATAAGATTATTGCTGAATAGCAATGCTTGAAACCACTTCACTGTGTGCAAACAATTAGTAAATAGAATTATTCTAATTATATAACAATACTTGAAACCATTTAACTGTGTGCCAAAAAAAAATGAGCTCGGGCTCGTTTGAAAATGTTACCGACAAAATGTGTTTATAAATCCTATATATTTAATATATAATATGTATAAACAGGATTTGGCATTAAATAACCAACAATGGTTGATATGCCATTAAACCCAACCCAACCCAACCCAACCAAAACCTTTACATCGAAAATAGTAAACAAATGGACACTGTTATGTAGTACTGCCGTTATAATTTTATCAATTGTGGGGACTATTCCTTAAAAAATATGACTAAAATGTGTTCTTTAAGGTTTAACGAGTTATATTCTTTCGCGAGTTATTTACACTAGTTTTACGGTGTTTGTTTTCATTTTAAGGCATTATGTCACGGTTTTTGAAACCAATTAATGACGTTGGACAGGGAGTGACTGTAGAATATCGAATTGGAACCAACTACCTTATGATCTAATGGTCAAGGAAGTAAGTATTTTAAGAGTACCGAAAAGGACATCGACACGAGGTTAACAAAAGCATGGACAGCTATCAATAGGCTATCAATTATATGGAAATCAGACCTAACCGATAAAATGAAACGCAGTTTCTTCCATGCAGCAGTCGCATCAATACTGCTATACGGATGCACTACATGGACTCTAACAAAACGGCTGGAGAAGAAGCTAGACGGCAATTACACAAGAATGCTGCGAGCAATCTTGAACAAGTAATGGCGGCAACACCCCACAAGACACCAACTGTACGGCCACCGGCCTCCTATCACGAAAACTATTCAAGTTAGACGAACCAGACATGCAGGACACTGATGGAGAAGCGGGGACGAACTCATAAGTGATGTATTGTTATGGACCTCCACACATGGCCGTGCAAAAGCAGGACGACCAGCACGAACATAGATTCAGCAACTATGTGAGGATACGGGATGTTTTCCAGAAGACCTGCCTGAGGCGATGAACGATAGGGAGGAGTGGCGAGAGAGGGTCAGGGATATCCGTGCTACCAGCACGACATGATGATGATGATGTGTTACTTATTTTTATTTTTTGATGAAGATTTTTCTGTTCATATTTTACTCTTTGAGTTTTCACATGAATACTAGCAAGTGACATTCATTTGAAATCAATTGACAGCAATCTTCCTCAATTCTCCAAGACTCTTCTTAGTATTCTAGCCTATCTCAATAGTCCTCTTTCAATCCTCCCAAGGATGTTTAGTTTCTCCTGTTTATTTCCCAGGCTATTTAGGTGCTGTGTCAATAATCATTACTTTACTCTTCGCAATTTTTTCGCAGCAGTAGTAACTGGTGATTTTCACTGAAGTCCAAGTGATAGCAAGTCTTCTCAGCTCTCCAGGATTCTTCTCCTATCCGATCTCAGTAGTACTGTGCTGTGGGTGGTCTTAACTCATCCTCAGATTTCCAGTTCCTCCAATCTCTTTTCAGGTTCTTCAGGATTGTTTCAAGGGTCCCAACAATGGTTAGTATAATAGTCACCTTTTTAGCTCTCTGGCAAACTTCACGAATTAATTTAGTTTTTCGCTTTTCTTTACTTTAATTCTGTGGTTTGCTGAAACGACGAAGTCCACTAGTTGACAAGTTCTTTTCTAAAACTAGATCTGGTCTTCTTGGATGTTCTGTTTTTCTCCCAAGCAATTTTGTCGGTTTCATTTTCCAGGGCATATTCTATTTGTCAGTATAATCAAAGTTTAAGCACTTGCACAATTCTCAGTGTACCACCATTCCCACTCAGTCGTACCTACTCTTCTACTGTTCTAAGCCAGTTTACTACACCTGCTTATTATATAGTTTACCAACCTCCTTCTCTCTCTATCTCTGTCTGTCTGTCTCTGTCTCTCTCTCTCTTGTCAATACTTCCTATTCTATTGAGTTTTATGTATTCTAACTTATACACAATTAGTTTTTATGGCATTTTTTGAGGCTGCTATTGAAATATAGTCACAGTATAAACTCTGGACTATAGTAATCACAGGAATGGCTGTGTGTTTTGTGATCAAAGGAATGTGTGTTGCGTTGTCAGTGCCGGTGTGTTGTGTACAGAGAATAGAAAGTGAGACACACAAAATAAAACTCAGTACTTCACTAGTTATTTCTGCACGGGGTGTTCCAATTCTCGCTCGTTCCTTATTTTCCCGAAAAGTAATCAGGTTCATGATTCCTTTCTCTCGCTTGTCACCTTAAAACTAACCGACGTAAACGCAAGGAATGCCAGTTTTAATGTTATCTTTTGTTATTTGTCCGTCGATAAGCAGTTAAAATTCAATTGACTTTAGAGAGAGAGAGGGAGAGAGAGAGAGAGAGAGAGAGAGAGAGAGAGAGAGAGAGAGAGAAACTAACAATGAGTTCTTTTACCGAACTCGTTTCTCGACCAACAAGAGTAACTTCTTTGAGACCATACGCCCTCTATCGTCTTCGACGGCCGACGACTTTCTAATACTATCGAGACGCAGCCCTGTACGTATAAGCAAATCAAGTGATTAAAAATTCATTAATCCCAATTATCCCTTCTTTTTTACTCGTTCGCGACTCCGTAGTATTCAAATGATCTCTTTGAGATCATCAGTTTTTTTCCGTGTTCGCATATCCAATTTCTAATTTAATACCGCCCAGTTTTGGGGGTTTTTTTTTGGGGGGGGGTTCATATGATTCTAAATATTATTATTTTAAATTTTTGATTCGAGAGTGGGGATTCCGGAACTAAAAATCTTAGGGGTTAATTTAACCAGACCATCCATGTGATTTAAAAAGACTTCTTTGATGGTTAGTTGCCAAGCTGTCTGGGATGTTCATCATTTACTCTACCGGTGTGTGGGTTGACCGGTAAATTCATTGTTTTATTTATTCATCTATTTCTTCGAGCCAGACACTCATTTGTTCGGCTGACTGGGTCATTTTTTATTTGTTTCTTCATCTAAAACAATTTTAAACCAAGCAGTACCTCTCCGCGGCATAATGTTACACTATATTGGTTTTTACTAATATTTCTTTTTCACCTTTTAAAATATCTGTTGATTTTTATTTTAACTCACTCCAGCTGTTATTTCTACGATAGCCAAGAACGGTGGGTACTTTAAGAACTTAAGCGGTTGAAATACTTTAAGAACTTAAGCGGTTGAAAAGTATTATTTAGCTGGTACATAAGGCATAAAGAGTTTTGCATTAGATTTTGATGGTATCAAAAATCAAAGTTCAACCTGGCAAATATATTCATAAACCTGGCAAATATATTCATAAACCTTTTGTGAAGCTTGTCAGGATAACGAAAAATTTCTATTAACGTTTGGAAATGCATAAACATCCGGCTAATTCGACCAAATGCATTTCTTAAATAATGGTTCACAGGAAATTATGAAATACTACTATAGATTATGTTATTACGATTATCCCTATCGAGCATATATATATATATATATATATATATATATATATGTGTGTGTGTGTGTGTGTATGTATGCATATATATATGTGTGTATATGTGTGTGTGTATACGCCTCCACACACACGCACACACACACACTCATATATATATATATATATATATATACACGATGATGATGATAGTAATAATATAATCTTTAATAATATTTTATAATTTCCTGTTAACCATTATTTAAGAAATGTA